>JAJHUR010113151.1:2524-21748 GCA_027495735.1 Lutjanus campechanus | reverse complement strand
ACTCATAATTTCAAGTCAAACTAAAACTCTAAAAAAAAACTAAAACTAAATGTTTTCTGTCCTACAATATTTTGTTGAGATAATTTGTTTTTCTCTTTTAGATAAATTTGAATCTTATAAATCCAAAAAACATTTATTTATTAACTATTATTCACTTTCACTTTAATGAATTTGCACAACAATTCTTCCTTTATTTGGTTCTAAAACTCTCTAAAACTTGATCAAAAACTAAAATATTCAGTGAAGTTGAAATTAAATTATGAGTTTTCTTAACTCTTTTTTTACAGTAGGTTTTTTTTTTTTACAGTGGTTTTTTTTGGCCATAGTATGAGTCAGTAGTGAATTATTACTTTGTCTATCCACAACACAAATTACAGCCTTCAATGTGGTTCTGTATGATGAACCTACCATGGAGCAGAAAAGGTTGGACCCACAACAACATTAAGCTTTTACAGGTTAATACGGATTAATAATTGAACACACCTCAGGATGAATGGTATGTGTTTGATACACAGAGTGCATTCACTTTCACTTTAGTAAAATAGCACTCTAAAAAAATATTTACTTAAATAAGTTAGTTCTCCAGGCTGCCTTAAAATTATAGATTGACTGAATTAGAAATGATGAGTTGTGGTAATTTTGTAATGATTAAAAACAAATAAACTTTTCTTGTCAAATAAACTTGATATGAATTCAGTTGTACTTGAGAAAACATGTTCAGTCACGTTGAATCAACAACTCTTCATACACACTCACAAACAATACAACCAAATTTGATTTTCTTTTACATTTTTTCAGTTTGAAAAGTCATTTCTTCATCTTGTTGCAGCCACTTTATTCAATATGTGAAACTTCTCTCGGTGAATGTATTATATTTTAGTGTAAAGAGGTAGAGGGACTAAAATCAAAATTAACGTTCATCATGGTATTTTCATTATTGTGAAAACAAGCAAACACGACTTACTGAAAGTGTATTAGAGTTTCCATCATACATGTTTTCTTCAGACTATAAAAAAGTAGGGTCTCAGTAGTGGTTTAACTCTTAAACAATGCATGCTGGGAAGTCTTTAACCATGTGGATCATGTTTCTTTAGAAACTTAATTTAATGAGTTGACTGAACTCTTTAGAGTACATTCATTCAACTCATCATTTCAAGTTAAAAGACTTTTGAGTCAGACGAAGTTCTGAAAATAAATAATAGAAACTGTAAGTTGAATAAATGAAACTAGTATACTTAACTTAGGTTAATGAGAAAAGATTAGTTGATTCCAGTAAATTCCTGTATGATTTTTATAGTGTTTGAAAGTTTGAAGTTTTCTTCCCTACTTTTACTTATTAATCAAATAAGTTGAATATACTATGTAAGCCCACACAAACACAGAGCTACCCATTCATTGTACACGCACACAGTTGCTTTAATTTTAAACTTATGATGTCATCACACTTCCTCCATCCAGGACTTTTGGTCCCATCACCTATGACCATGAGTCACAGTGACGTGTGGTGGGTGAGGGGGGTGGAAGACGCTATAATAGACCATTGGTCACTTGTTGATGATTAGGGCCAAACTCCTCCCCACAGAATGTAACAGTCCACAACACATTAACTATCAATCACAGCCAATCCATTGAAGCTACCAGTGCAGAGCCTGGCTACATTTTCAACACGCCTTAACAGCCAGGGAACCATTAATCAATTTTAGCTCTCAGCAGCTTAATTGGCCGTCGCACAGCAGTGTGGAGGAGTCCTCTGTGCAGTCTGAGCAGCATGTTTCAGGAGATCTTGGGCTTTATTTTAAGCACTTCGGGGTGGGTGCTGGTGTCCTCCACCTTGCCGACGGACTACTGGAAGGTGTCGTCACTTGATGGAACGGTCATCACCACGGCGACATACTGGTCCAATCTGTGGAAGACCTGTGTCACTGATTCAACTGGAGTCTCCAACTGCAAAGACTTTCCTTCGATGCTGGCACTGGATGGTCAGCTCTTTTTTCCCTTCTTATTGCTCTGTAAAACATCATACAGGAATTTGGTGGAATCATCTGATCTTTTCTAATTGGCTTAATGTGAATATATGAGGCTTATTGATGTAAAGTTAAACTTAAAATTTCTACACTGTAAAAATGATAAAGCTGAGACAGATCTTTGAGTTTGGGGCCTAACTCAACCTCTTGAGTTTTAAAAAAGTTTTACCGACTACTAATCTTTTGTTAAGACAATTTACTTCCATTTTTCTTTGACTTTTACTTTCTTCTTTAGATTAACTTGAATCTTTGAGTTTTAGAAGCCAAAAAAGTATCTCTTTAATCTCTTTAATGAGTGATTTAATTGAAGTGAAAGTGAATAACATAAATATGTAATGCAATAAAGCTTGTTAAGGAATTTTCCATTCTCTAGTGGTTATGCTAAGGCCTTCGAGCCATACCCTTAAGGTTTTAACCTTTGACAGACATACTGTCTCTCCTCTAGGACAGTAGATGCAGCTGTCTTCTCCTTTCAGATAAACAAGTGAACAACTTGATAGTGTCGCTATGGTAGCTGACGTCGAAGAGGTGTTTGTCTTGTCTCTCTGACCGGAGAAGACGTAAACTATAATATGTTTTGGATAACACTGACCCTGAGCTGTAGAGCCAGAGGTGCTGAACAGTAGTCTCAGACTTTGTGTATTCATAATTCTTGTGTTTGCATATTCAGACCAATAAGCTAACTCAATGTGTTGGGTCTGGTTGGGTTGGGAATGCTTAAAGACTATCCCGGAGGACAGAAACGCCAGAATTGAAGGGAACATCAATGCCAACTGTGTACTGGTGATTCCTTCATTCTCCTTGTACAAGTATTATTAAACCAGTTTCAGTGTAAGACATATTGGACTCCTGAGTACTTCTTCCTTCCGATATATGGGTATTGGAATAAAATCCATAACAAAGCTCACTGTGACCAATTTTTGAAATACAACTGTTCTGAGTTTTTGAAACTCAAAGCTCCAAATGTATCTCAAGAAAAAAGTAAATTATCTCAACTACAGCTGACGGCCAAACTTTTTTTGGTTTATTTCAAAACTTTAGAGTTTGAGTTGAGCTCAAAACTCCAAAATCTATTGAAGCAAGATGCCTTGAAATTTTGAGTTCTCTTTTTGTAGTTTTTATTTTGGGTAATTGTTATTTATGTCTTTAACTGTGCCCTTTAAATGGTTTTGGTCAATCATGTTGAATTTATTCTCTGTTTTCTGTTTGTCTTTCTGTTAAAGAGCACATGTTAATGCCCAAAAGAGTTGTTGTCTCTTAGCCTACCTTTCTATTTTTAGGCTAGTGCTGAATCATCCTCAGTTTCCAAGTGTCTTATAAGTGTTCAACCTCAGCTCCTTTGCTCTCTAAATTTTGCTAGAAAATTCAAGTTGAAGCTCATTGCTACTCAGGACTAATAGGTCTAATGCAAGGAACAACTCATTTACTTCCAAATGTGTCAATGTTTAGCCTCAGTTCTCAGAGCTCGAAAGCCATTAAAGAGATTTGTAGGTAACCGCAGGCGGTTTCTCCCATGGCTGACTAGTTTCAGGGGTTAACTATTTGCCCCAACGTCACATCTGAATGGGACGTTTCATACCAAGACGGTCAGCACACCACCACAAAGTGCCTGAAAACAATTAGGCTCCCTCATGACAAATTTTATATCTTGCTTCATGTGTAAAATGGTCACAAGGTCAATAACTTATTGACCTTGCAGTGTGCAGATGTGAGAACACGGGGGATACAAAGCCAACAAAATGCAACACTCTTTTGGTTGCATATAAGTGAACCTCTCTTTAATGTTTGCAGGCTACATCCAGGCATGCAGGGGACTGATGATCGCAGCCGTCTGTCTGGGTTTTTTCGGTTCTATATTTGCGCTTGTTGGGATGAAATGCACCAAAATCGGAGGAACTGACAAAAGCAAAGCCAGGATCGCCTGCTTCTCTGGAGTAAATTTCATTCTCAGTGGTGAGTACTGAAGGATCGTCTGTGTAATATCTGTGTAATCATCTGTGTGATCTAATTAGTTTCCCTTTTTCTGATTCTTCTCAGGCCTCTGCTCACTCTCAGCGTGCTCCCTCTATGCACACCGGATAACATCAGAGTTTTTTGACCCAATGTTTGTGGCACAAAAGTAAGAACCATGTGACTGTACAGCCACAGTGTTCAAATGTGACTCAACCAATTAAGAAAAATTGCTACCAAAGGGACATTTCAGCCCCAAGTCAAAAATACATAATTTTCCTCTTACTCTTTACCTGTCGTGCTATTCATCGATCTAGTTTGTTTTGGTGTGAGTTGCCAAGTTTTAGAGATATCTGCCTTCTCTCGAATATAATGGGACAAAATGGCGGTTGGCTTATGGTGCGCAAAGTGTGAAAAAAAGAAAAACAAATCTGATAAATTCAACAGCAATGTCTCCTTCCACAAATCACGATGACCCGAGCTGGTTACTCAAGATAATCCACAGACCTTGTTGTGAGCACTTTAATTTAAGAATAGAAGGAAAGTAGTACTGGCAAATTCTACTGTAGAAAGAAAGTAGTTCCAGTAGAAACTACTGGTGAAAGAAAATAGTTCAAAGAGACTCTAATGGTGAAAGACAGTCGTTCTGGTAGATTCTACTGTAAAGAGAAAGTAGTTAGGGTAGATTTTACTGGTGAGAGAAGGTAGTTTCAGTAAACTCAAGTATGATCATTGTTATTTATATAGGGGAGGTATTTTCATAGGCCTTTTTTGGTTTCCAACTTCTCCTGCACAATGTTCTAACTATTATTTTTATTTTTATTTTCATTTATTGCCATTTAGCCATTGTCTCCAAAACGTCCCTTTAAGTACTGGTGTTTTTCTGTAGGTATGAACTGGGAGCGGCTCTCTTTATCGGCTGGGCAGGTTCTATCCTGTGTCTGCTCGGAGGCAGCATACTCTGCTTCTCCATCGCAGGTTCTTTTACCAAAAGGTTTGTATGAGTAACACATGCTGTGATGATACATGCTGTAAATAACCCGCTTTATGAATCCAGGTGTTTGATTTGTGAGGATGAATCTGTGTCTTTACAGCAAGAGTCAGGCTAACTATATCTACAGAGGTGCTGCCTCACACTCTCATATCTCCTCCTACCCGAGAGGGCAGGCGAGGTCTGTAAACCAGGGGCCGCCTCCGGACTACAGCAACCCCTCCAGGATGCAGCACTTTGATAAGAATGCATATGTGTGAGAGATGTGAATATAAAACACTTTTAGTCGAAGCCACTGGTGAGTCTTAAAAGATATGATGTATACTTAGTCCAAAAGATAAAGCTACACACTGTGTCAAACATGGTGGTTTCTGTGCAACAGCAGCAGAATTTACTGATATTAATCTGTGGTTCACCAAGATTTAAGTTTAAAATATTTATATTTAAAAAGGTTTCTTCCAGGCAAATTAATTCAAAGTTGTATGATACAGTTAACCTTCTGATCTTGGGGATTTATATTTTCTATATTTGTGTGTTCTGTATATTACGGTGCATTGAATGTTAGGGTTTTTGTATTTGTATTTGTATTATAATTAAACTACAAAATCAGAAACATTTGGTCCAAATGGGCTAATCTAATTTTTGCATCATTTTCTATTCTTTCTCTCCTTTTTTAAGATGTCAGTGTGTAATATTTTGTAAGACGTTTCCTTTGTTGGTTGTATCTTTAACTGTTCGTAACCTGAACATGTTGTTAATCTGTAATGATGATATTTAAAGTCGTGTCAAGCACAGATTGACTTGTTCTCCATGACATAACCATTAACTATGATTTTGTAATGAGCAAACTTGAAAAAGGTCAAAAAAGGACTGCATCCTGTCCATGTCTGCAAGAAGTAGCATGTGGATCCATTTGTAAGCAGAATATATAACTAGAAATAAAGTAAATACAAATAAAAAAAATAATGAGTTTCAGCAGACCATTTTGTGTTTTGCTTGTTATGTTAGCAGATTATATCATATCCTCTCCTCTGTGATCACGTCAGGTGAAGAGGGCAGCAGATGTCAGCCTTTTACCTTTATTGGCACTTTAGAATCTCATAATAATTCAGTGTGGTGAACAAAAATAATCAAACATTTGAAGATGGTTATAATTTTTTTTTTTTTTTGAGACAAGAAAGTAAGAGAGAACTTTGAATTTGCTTGCCTGATGGCCTTACTGCATTTTATTTCATTATCAAATAAAATCAAGTTGATTAATAAAGCTCATAATGTAACAAAAGTCAAATTATATGATAGCAAATTAACAGAAGAGATAACATAAAAATACCATGCACAAATAAATAAGTGCAGGAACAGAGAGAAATTATAAAACACAGAAGAAGAAAAGTAAAAAAGAATTAATATTGAAATATAAAACCTTAAGGATCCTCAAAAACCTCAGCAAACATGTGGGTCTTCAGTTTTGCCTTAAAAGTTTCTCCAGAGGGGGAAAACTTCATTCTATTTTAAAATGTCACATGAGGTCTGCGTGTTTTTGTCTCTTCATTTACATAAATGAAACCATTTCCAATATAAACTGATGCAGAGAAGGCACACGTTGGTGTATCAAAAATCATGAGAATGCAAGAAATAAAATGTTTAATGCTCAAAACTTCCTAACCCTTGCTTATTGCATGTACTCAATGTTGAAACGAAACCTATGCCCTTGCTGTAAATACATATTAGTACTGCTGACACATACTGGTGGATACAAAAGGGATGTTAACTATTTGAAAGTTTTCGTCTAAGACAGTTGTCTTTATTAACCTAATGTAGAAAGTTCAATAAACTAATCTAATCAACCTGCAGAGGTAGCTAGAGGTGGTGTGAATCATCTCAAGTGGGTGGCACACTCTGGAGAGTTTACAGTAAACATCTCGCACAATTGGACAGAGCCCTCATCAACACTAATGGCACACGGCACAGACACACCACCACCGACCTGACATTTAGTGTGTTTTTTCTGCCTTTACTCAACTGAGTGGACGCTACCTGGTTTAATTTAGTGATTTCAGAGATGAGGAAACGTCTGATCCAAATATTTGGCTTCTTGATCACATCTCTGGGATGGCTGTTCGTGCTGTGCACCATGGCCATGGACTACTGGAGGATCACCCAGATAGGAGGACAAGGAGGCTCCTTCATCATCAGAGTGGCCTGGTACTGGTCCAACCTGTGGAAGGACTGTTTCACCGACTCCACAGCCGTCACCAACTGTAGAGACTTCCCTGTGCTCTGGACTGTCACTCGTAAGTGATCCCATCAGGGACAATAAAGTATAAATTACCTTATCTTATGAATAGAAGGATGTGCAGTCCTGTAGTTCAACAAGTACAGCATTGCATGGTTATGGATAAGTGCTCACAGTAACACTGAGTTTACTCTGGTGCTTTAAGGAACAATCTTTCTCTTAGAAATGGAAAGTTGTCCACAAGCAAGAAAATCCTTCTTTGTTACTCTCAATACACTGCATTCTTAGGCCCCAAATGGACAGAGTGCGTCAGGCTGCAAAATGCAAGGTGCACTGACTTTTTGTTGAGGCCGTTGTTTTTGAAATAAGAGCAGCATGATGCGTTTTTTCATTTAATGTTTCTTGGCAGCCACTGAATCAGCTGTCCTTAACCTTATCGTGACTTTGCTTTGAAATAAACTCAGATCTGTACCTTTATATTTTGATTATCTAGAAATGATAAACTACCCAGATAGTAGATTGTCAGCTACCTAAACATCTGCATAAACAATAGTCAGGCAGAAGACTCCGGCAGTGGCCCTGATTGAGGGTGAGAGGCTGTTTTTAAACTCTGTGCCAGACGGGGTGAATCTGTGTGAAAGCCTCAGAAAGAGGAGAAATCACAGGCCGCTCTCCCATGTTGACAGTGAGCTAACGTTAGCTCAACACAAACCATGAACTGTATGTTACCAGTCATTAGCATAGTTTAAATCAATGAAAACAACACACCCAAAATCTCAACAGTGCACTAATTTGCCTCCAGGCTGCTGTTTTCTGTTCAAATCCTCAGAACTGTGCTTGGTGAAAGCATAGCTCCACGTATCCAGCAACAGCCACCACTTTTTCCTCCATGATTCTTATTTCCAAGCATTTATATAATTTGTTGTCACCACGACAGAAGGCTTGTATCTCAGTTAACAACCCAACTGAGTCCATAAGTAACATTACTGGGTCAGTTAGCAAACTTTATGATGCCACCCTACTTTTAACATTATGTCATTACTGTTGCTTGAGAAAAAAATCACATAGATTTACCTTAAGGTGCAAGAGTGAACACAATAAAATTAACATCTTATAATATTAAATCTACAAATTCTACCAGAGGATAACAATTTTAAGCCTTTAGCAAACTCACATTATATAACAGAGCATAATTTCTATAAAAGAAACTTTCTGAATATTAGGAACACTTCTGTTTAATACTGACTTCTACTGAACACACCATAACTCAAGTCAAGGCATTACTGTAATTTACCCTGTCAGCTTTGTGAGAAAATATAGGCAATATTTCAAGAGGAAATTTATTGAGTGCTCTCAGTGACATTGAGTTAACACCAGTGCTGAGGCTGTGTGCAACAAAACAAGCTGTGTATAATGTTAAAATCGTTGTTACAACTTTGTCAGAAAGGCGCTGATTCAACAATGGCTATTTTTGAAGCTGTACTTGATATTTATGTGTTGGATGGTAATGGATTGTAAGGTACACATACACATACCATTCAGCTAAATTCAACCCTGAAACCTGAAAGTATTATTATACGCTTTGTGAGGATAGTATTCAGCGTAGTTGTACTTACTGTTCTTGTTCAAGTGTTCATGTTATTGTGAATATTAGGAACTTTGGAAATCCTCCAAAGAGATTTGATTTCATTCTCATACGAGCTTCTTTTCTGTCTGAGAAAAACCAAACAAGTCCCAGAAACTGAACTTTTTTGTTGAATACGTTTTACCCTTTTCTCTTGCCTGAGCTCTTTCTGTTTCCCACAGCTTTTGTACAGGGAGTCCGAGGATTGCTAATGTGCGGGATAACTCTTGGATTCTTTGGTGTCGTGCTGTGCTTTGTTGGGATGGAGTGCACTTATATCGGTGGAGCTGATAAAACCAAGGACAAGATGGTTTTTGCCGGAGCAGTGTTTCATTTTGCTGGAAGTGAGTACAGAACAGACACGTTGTGTTTGTCTCTGTAAATGACAGAAATGTTTTGCCCTCATTATTTCTTGGTATCAACGAAACCTCTGTTCACAGGTGTGTCGGATCTTGCTGGCTATTGCTTATACATCAACAGGATCGCCAGAACAACTTTTGCTGCCAGTATAGGGCCAGGAGTTTTACGGTACAGTTTGTTACACTGATCTACATTATTATCATAGTTTAAATTGCAATAAAATATTACACCAAATCTTATGTGTTTACAATGTATACTGACTTCACTGTAAAAATGAAAAAATGGAGAAAATTCAAAGCAACTGAATTCAATCGATTATTTTTATTTTTTAATTCTTGAAGGAGCAAAATGTAGCAATTGCACATCCAAATGTGAGTGCTGTGAGTAACTTGAGTGCAAACCTGAGTGCAAATAGGATGAAATCATTTTTGACTGTCTATGGTTGGTTGTTTCCCCCAACTCCCTCCTCAAGGAAGCTGAGGCAGGCTGCAGGAGCGCAAGATAAGCATAACATTATAATTTGACAATAACAAGCAACGAAAAGTCCTACACAGTAAGATGATCAGCTGTTTATAACTGTCAACTGCCTGTCAGCCTAGAGTTAATCCCGTTATCCTAAAAACAAAAGTCCACTGCTCTGAAAATACACACTCTGGAGTGTGAGTTCAGTTACTGCCTGCCTCTGCCTGCCAGAATCCATGAGCATGTTGCTGAATTTAACCGTTTTAAACATCTACTCCTTCTAAAAGATTATTAAAGACTTCTTACAACTCATAAACAGACATTACTCATTCGGTTAACATTCTGAATTAATTTGAAATCAATTAAACATGAAATGGACAAACAAAAACAGTTATTTTGGCCTGTAATGGAAATTTCAAAGGAGAACACTGTGGCTGTTGTTGTCAGAGTAGCGAGTATTTCAATTTAGCATGTTTACTTAATCTCTGATGACATATCATGCTCATTTTATGATTTATTACTGCAATTATATTACAGATTTTCTCCTTTAAGTTTTCAGAAGGTTTTACTAATGAATAATAAGATAATTTACTTTTCTTCTCAGATAAACTTGAATATTTTGGTTTTAGAAACATGGGTTTGTTGAGTAAACTCATTGAAGTGAAAGTGAATAATGGTTAATACTTTGATATTTTTAACTGCAACGATTAAATTTTCGAGCACCCACATATTGACAAATCCTGTTCACAGCTTCCTCTGAAAAATTTTTGAAATACAGTTTTTTGGGAGGTTTCTAACACTCAAAGTTTAAAGTTTAGAATAAAAAAATGATCAACAAAAGATTATAGGTCGGCAAAACTTTTACTTTATTTCAAAACGTAAAAGGAACAGTTCACCCCAAAATCAAAATAACATGTTTCTCTTGTCTGTAGTGCTGTTTATCCATCTAGATTGTTTTGGTGTGAGTTGCAGAGTTTTGGAGAAATCGGCCGTAGAAATGTCTGCCTTCTCTTGAATATAATGAGACCAGAAGCCACTTAGCTTTTGGTGAGCAAAATAGAAAAAAAAAGTAGTTCCTCATCAAACAGAGTTATGGATTATCTTGAGGAACCAGGGCATCATTTCTGGAGAGAGACATAGCGTTGAGTTTTCTCAATATTTTCTGACATTGTTCTTACAAGTTTTCCATTCCAGGTATGACCTTGGGCCTCCCATATTTCTCGGATTGGTGGGTTGTTTTTTCATCTTTTTAGGGGCTGTGTTTTATGCTGTGACAGTCTGCCGAGTAATCTGCCCTGAAAGGTATCCAAATTCATCCATCTTCACCCTTTTTCTTGTGACTGCTGAGTTCATACCACATTATTAACTTTGTCAATGCTTTGGTCTTACAGTAAAGTGGTGTATGCCTATGGAGGAGGCACCTACATGGCCCCTCGCTCCAGAGGAAGAACCCTGTACACCGGATACTACAGACCCTCCAGGGTGTACGGATCTTACATGGGCTCAGGACAATCCAGCAGCTCCAAGATCTCGAAGATCTCTCAGACAACGCCGACGAAAAACTCAGAAAGAGATGCATTTGTGTAGTAGCTCGAGCAAAACTAGACATATCTGATAGCTCCAAATCTAATGACGCAATATTCAGCATGTATCTCATACTGTAGAAAAACTATCAGCTTGCATCGTGTGTACAATTGTAATTTTTTTTTATTAAACTGTGTATAAAATATACTGTGTTGTGTTTACTCATCTTTTATTAACTTTCTTGTGATTTAACCAAAGCATGTATTACAGTTAAGAATGTCACAGGAATATCTATGAAGTGATATAGTGTATAATAAAACAAACTTTGTACCTATTATGAGTACTGTATCTATTTTCTATGATGAATATACTGTATTAACCAGGGATTTTACTTATGACAGTGACAGTCCTTGTAATTTTCCTTTTACACAAACAAAAGTGTATTATTCTTCACCAACATCATAAATGTGGAACAAAAAAGCGCCATTATCGTAAATCATTTACCATTCAATAGGGATGCAACAATATATTGAATATCGCAATACAGTGATAAACTAGTAGACTCACTCAGTAGAGTGCACATCCTGTCAGGCAACAGGTGGTGAAGCACCTACTGCAATGCCACCACAACTGCCAGATGCAACCAGCAGAGATTTGTAAAGTTACATCAACATTAACATGACCCCCACATATGTTGTCCTGAGCTGAAACAGGAGTTCAAACTGAAGCAGTTGTTGATCACTTGCGGCCCCTTGTGGCCGATTGATAAGTGAGAAGTCAATAGTCATATTAAAACAGAGCAGTCAAAAAGTAGAATTACTGCCTCACAATTGTTTGTCTCCACCAACCAGTCAAGTTACAGTTTAGATCCATGTTTGTCCAGACTCATATAATGTAGTGAAGACTTGGAGGGAATTAAATGTGGAACTTACCACTATACTGACCTGTAGCTTTGAAGGAATTAAATTTTTGTTTTGTTTTGTTTTGTTTTGTTTTTTTGCCAAAATGGAAGTTCTCACTTTAATTAATAATTAATGTCCTGTTACTGATATTTGCAACAGGGTAATATCTGGATAGAGAATATCTGGAACACAGGAATGTACGACAAGACTCTTCATGGTGGTTAATAACTGAATAACTGTTTTATTTTACTATTTTTATAGCTGCTACTGGCTGCTGTATTGCTTTTGTTTTGCAATTGTATGTGCATAATTAAAGCATTCATTGCCAAATAATGACAGTTTTTATGCACCTGCTGAGGTCATGGCTGGTTACTTTTATTTTATTTTGTTAAAGAGGGAAAGCAGAAGCACTTCAAGTTAAAAGGAAAAACATATTTTATGTGACCAAAGAAATGCTAAACATCTGATTATTTTCAGTGGTCATTTTTATTTGTCTTTTAATATTGCAATAAATATCATATTGTTAAGTATTGTAATCGTTATCATCGTACCTTGAGTTTTTGGTATCATTACATCCCTATACCATTCAAGGATGTGATAAGTTTTTTTCCTAGTTTCATGCAGGGGCCATTTCCTTGCTCACATTTTTAGACTTAAACAGAGAGAGTTAAATGGTACATAAAACTGAGCCCATGCTGGTAGGCTCACGTCTGCCATACCAACAACAAACACATTACCAAAGTGACCTTCACAAAACTGCAGAATCACAGTTCAAGGCAAAACATGTGATGATGTACACAAACCACGTTCAGCCTGTGTGCGTGTTTCCATCTGCATGCAGCTCCTGAGGAAGGACTTTTGGACAAACAGCGTTAGACAGGAGCTGTTGTGCCACCGCTCAGATTTGCCTTTTCTCCATCTAGAGGCTCAACTTCAAGGCAATCATGAGTTACAGGACTGTGGTGATGTACATGGAGATCGGCTGCTTTGTGGTGTGTGTGTGTGGATGGATCCTGGTCTGTTCCACCATGCCCACAGAGATCTGGACTTGGTCTGAGGTAGACAGCATCGTCTTGACCACTTCAAACTACTTCTCCAATCTGTGGAAGGATTGTATATCTGATTCAACTGGAGTATCTGACTGCAAGGGAATTCCATCAATGCTTGCACTGAACTGTGAGTAAAATGTATTTTAGCCCAGGGCATGATGATAATCAAAAATATTAAGGATTAACCTTGATCTAAGCATGGTTAAATTTAAATTTATGTTGCACTAAACTTTTAGATTAGCTTAAAATGAATAAAGATTAAATGTAAACATCTCTTTGGACATAGTATAGATTTTACTCTAAACAGAGATGAGAATTAAATGCCGTTGCACTAAAACTCTAAACTCCCATTTAAAATGTGATCTAGTAACCTTTACTTGAGAAGGTTTAACTTTTTACAATGGCTCCCTTTTTGAGATGAGGCTGGGGAAAATAATTCTTAATTAATTTTGTTAACTTTTTAGCTAGTTATTAAACCATGTAAAATTTTGCCAACTTTTTAGCTAACAGCTAACTAGTTAACAAGATAACTTTTTTCTTTTTTAGCTAGCTAGCAAACAATTTTTTTTTCTTTTTATGGCAATCTAGCAAATAATATAGCATTTGGTTAGCCTTTCCTCTAGCTTGCAAAAAATATATACTTCTTTAGCTAACTAGTAAACAGTATAACTTCTTTCCTTTTAAGCTAGCTAGAAATTAATGTAGCATTTTGTTAACCCTTTTAGCGAGCAAGCAAACAATATAATGTTTTTTCTTTTTTACTAAGCTAGTGAAAAATATGGCATTTAATCAGCCTTTTAGCTAGCTAGTGAGAATATGGCATTTAATCAGCCTTTTAGTTAGCTAGCAAACTAAAATATAAAATATAACTTTTTTTCTTTTATTAACTAGCAAAATAAATATTTAAAAAAAACTCTCTGGCTAGCTAGCAAACAGTACAATGTTTTGTTAAGAAATACTGAGTGGTTAATAGTTTCCCTCCCTCTTTTATACTGAGTTATGTCCCAACATTCACTTAATCTTAGATTAAATTAATCTTTGCTGGTGCCACCCAGAATTTGGATTTATAGCTTCATCTGGTAATGTGTGCTTAACACTGTTTTGTCGTTCTTGGACAGGGGACATCCACATGTGCCGGGCTCTCATCATCATCTCCATTATCCTGTCTTTCTTTGGATCAGTTCTGGTCTTAGTGGGAATGAAATGCACTAAGATTGGAGGATCAGAGCTTGCCAATGCAAGGGTAACCTTTGCTGGGGGGATGAACTACCTTATCGGAGGTAAGATGTTAACTAACTAATGTTAACTAATGTACTAACAGTTAGTTGAAAGAACTGTAATACACTGTATGGTCAAAAAGCTTATCTTAAAAATCTTATAAATTAATATGTGCCTGTTATTCCAGGGATGTGCTCTATGGTTGCTTTCTCCTATTATGGAAACAAAATTCGAGCAGAATTTCAAGATCCTAACTTCAAAGCTCAGAAGTATGTCTAGTTTTTAACTGACATGGATAAATTATACAGTCTCATTATTTTATGTATCAACATTAATAAGATTATTCTATGAAGGAGAAACTGTACATTTATAGATTATTCTTGTATTTGTTGCCAGGTTTGAAATAGGTGTTGGTGTCTTTATCGGCTGGGGAGGCTCCACCCTACTTGTTGTTGGAGGCCTTATTTACAGTATCTTCGCAGGGAGGGAAGGGTGCCACTCGAGGTAAAATTCTGCTACTATTTCACTAATTTTTATCCCCCAGCATTTCTATCATTTGACATCCACCAATGGAAAAAAAAAATTAACCACTCATTTCTTGAATCTAAACCTCACAGCCCCAAAAGGTACCCTGCCTATCAGTTCCCTGACGCCTACACAATTGTTCCGAAGAAAAAGAGCCTTTCATCTTCGTCTCGAACAGACATTAGTGAGAGCAGAAAATCAAGAAGCTCCAGTGGCAGCAGAGTCAGCAGCATCTCTGGGGTCACCGATACCACCAAGACGTCAGCTTCAAGTGAATATGTGTGACTCTTTTCAAAAAGTGGAGAATATTCTTTGTTTCTGTCATTCCCGAATTTCAGAGTTATTTTATATCCAAAGTCCATACTTGAGCTTTAATAGTAGATGTTTATAATAAGCCTTTTATCATAGCAGATATTTTGACAATGACATTTCTTAATCAAGTGTCCCATTAAGTGTGACAGCGAGTCAGCATGAACAACATTACAACCCTGACATTGAAGCAGCTAAATGGAATTCAGCCATCATTCATTTATTATTTATACATTTGCTTTTCATCAGTGAAATATCTACTTTCTCCTATGTCTATGCAAGTTTTTGTTGTTGTTTTTTTTAAGTGCGCTGATTCCTTAACAAGATGTTTTATTTATAGCTAGGCCCTCCAGTGAGTTTCTCACATTGAATGCCTGCTTTGCTGATAGAAATGACAAAGATGATGTAATAAAATCATTCAAAAGATAACTTATAAGGACACAAAACACAAACTATGAATTATTTGGACATTTTGTTGTTGTTGTTACCATAATCCTTTTTTGAATGTTACTATTTTGTCTGAATATATTTTGATATATCATGTTTTTGCTCAGTGATATAAATACATGAACACACAATTTACCCTTGTTGATGTTGTCAGATATTTTTGAAATTTGAAATAAAACAAAATTTTAATATTGATTCATTCTGAACTGTCACAGGTTTTGGACACCACAAGGAGTGTGATGTCACTTCTTGTCTCCACGAGGTGGTGCTATGGAACAGCCACTAATTATATGTTATGTCCCAGTATAGAGACCAGTGTAGAACACACTGTGAAAAATTCATATAAATCAGAGGATGATTGTCACACAAGCCTTATTCTTGTTGCCAGTAGGTGGCACAGTGAGTATAAATCTTTATTGGCATGCAGATGTGATCAGGAAGGGACTCAAATTACAGCAACTTCTTGTTCTATGGCAAGATAACAAAACTCTATGTGACGGCCAACCCAACGTTTGATCACAAACTAAACTAGATGGCACACACCAATTTTGAAGTCAATCTGATTAATCCTGTAAGATGAGATCAAAATGACCAACTTCCTGTTGACTCCAGCTAGAAGAGGCTTTTTCATATGCCTGAACATGATACATGTGCCAAGTGATTTTTGTACATGTAGATGAAACTATTCATTCATTTAAATATTTGTAGGGGGCACTATGGAACCATTTTGCAGTTTGGTGCAGTTTGAATAGAATTTACGCTAAAATTATACCAATTTCCTGTTTCATGGCAAGACATCAAAAACTGCAGCAAGGAGGGGCCCCATCGTCAGTGGCCAGCTGAGGAGGTGCCTTTGAGCTGCGGCGCAGCGAGGAGGGGTCCCGCCATTGGCAGCTGCCTGAGGAGGCGTCTTAGAGCTGCTCTAGTGAGCAAATGCTTCACCGGGTGGAAATTTCACAATTGTCTTTAAATCAATCACCTTATCAATAAATTGTGCACAACAAATGAAGAAACAGCTGGACAAACTAATAAACCAAACCCCAAACAAAAAACACAGCTGAAATGGTTTGTAGTGCGGTTAACTAAAAGTACCATTGTATGCTGTCCAAGGTTAGCTAAAAGTAAACACATTACATTGTTTCCTTGTTAACCTTAGTGACAGGATGAATTAATCGATTTCTCAAGAAAATAATCAACAGATTAATCGACAATTAAAAGAATTGTAATTTTGCGGCCCTATTCAAGATCCCTTCCACTTTGCGTTGGGGTCCTGCATCACCCTGTCAATGTTTACTTTACATTATTGCGTGGTTTTGCTAAATACTCGATTCTGATTTGTCCATTACAGCATTCTAAGGTCTATAGCAGACTCTTGCTATCTTTAAAATCCAATTGATTTCTTTCTCAATGTGTAGCATTTTGTCATGTCACAAAGTAATAACAATACACCCATCTCCTGCACCATCAACTATATTATAATATCAGTTATGATACTGATGATGAAGAAGGTATTTTTCATAAAGATTCAATTATAAAAAAAATAAATACAAGAACAGTTTGATTTAATGATGGTTTAATGTTGATGCTACATTTCTGATGAATGAATATTTTCTCTTGGAGTGAAACTGATAATATTCTGTACATTGCCTTCAGTGTGTTGAGAGCAGAGAAATCATTTCCATAGAGAGGAGGCTTTGCATGGTCAGCTGATCCTCCAGTGAAGTCAGAAGGTTTATAGTCCTGTGAGTTCAACACTGCAGGACTCAGATCTGTCAGTCAACACAGCAGAAAGCACAACCACCACAACTCTCATCACCATCCTCATCTGGATGCTGGCCTGCTGCTGCTTTACAGGTTCATTCACTCAGCAACATTTCAAACATGATGTGCTGCCTTTTCTCTCATTGATTTCCAGCTCGGTTTAGTGGCAGAGGAAGCAGGACTGACTTCACTTTGACCATCAGTGGAGTTCAGACTGTGGACTCAGTCAGACTGCAGAGACACTGAGCTGTTATACAGCAGGAACCGACTGCAGCTGCTGAAGAGGAAGAGACTGACACAGACCACTGAACACAGAGCTGAGACTAACATCACCAAACACCAACTAAAACATTCCTAAAACAACTCCTGCCATCCTCCTGAACTGGAATCAGAAGAGAAAGCAAGTCTCATCTTTAAAATAGTATGATGAATTAAGACTGACAACACAGTAAGTTATTCTTGTGAACAGAGGTTGAAACCTGGAAATGTCTTTGTTTTCTTCAGGTGGGCAAAACCTCTCTCAAATCCTCCATCATGGCCTCCGCTCCAGAGGGCAAATCCTCCTCTAAGACCTCCTAACTGTGGCCTTACTGCACCTTAAAAATGGCCTCGATGAGACCTCCTACAGCATCACAAAGTAAGTCCCATTTTTAAAATACTATGATGAAGCAAAATTTTTATGAATTGGCAGGACAAGACAGTAAGTTTTTCTGGTGAACAGAGAATGAAACCTGGAAATGCCTTTGCTTTTCTTCAGGTTTGCAAAACCTCTCTCAAATCCTCCATCACTTCCTCCATCACAGTGAGCAAAACCTCCTCTGAGTCCTCCGACTGTACCTTCCAACTCATCTGAGATCAATAAAGAAAGTAAGTCTCATCTTTAAAATAATATGATGACTTAAGATTTTTCATGAATTGCCCCGACAACAGTCTGTTATTCTGGTGAACAGAGAATAAAACCTGGAAATGTCTTTGTTTTTCTTTCAGGTTGGCAGAACCTCTCTCAAGTCCTCCATCACGCCCTCCTCCACAGAGGACAAAGCCTCCCCTCAGACCTCAAAAACTCTCTCCCGCACTCAGACCTGCAGCTACTATATTTAATTTATATCGCTTTATGAAAATGATGATGAAAATAAATAACAACAAAAACAATATTACTGTTTAATTTCATTTATTCACATTTATAAATGTAGATTTTATTAATATTTTATCACGTAAGAAATTGGTGATATTGCTTGTTGCCACTTAGACAAACTCTATAAAAAGCTGCTCATGAATAAATCTAATTTATATGATCACTTACAGACAGGGGACAGATGAAACTAAAAAAACTAAAGTAGATGCAGCAGGGGACCCTGAATGGTTTGATGAATAAGGTCACAAGATCTTAATCTTAATCCAACCACCAAAAACCATGTGAGGTTTTGGTATTTGACAGCATCTCCACCAACAAAACACCAAAGAAGAGGGTGTATTCTGGGTGTTCGTTACAGGTGACAGGTTTGGAAAATTTCTATCAAGCAGCACTGAGGCTGCTCTGGAGGCTCATAGAGGTCGAACACCAAACAATGACACTTTTCCCCAGTGTTGGGAAAGTTCACTTTCTACATGAACTAGTTCAAAGTTCAGTTCACAAATTTTAAAATGAACTAGTTCAGTTCATAGTTCATAATTCAAAATTTTGAACTAAGTTCACAGTTCCAAAAATGAACTAGTTCATAGTTCTTTTTTTTTCAATGTGTTGCTACAAGCTATTATTTTTCAAAATTATAGTCACAGCCCATATAGAACCACAGACAGCAATTATTTTATAAGTTTTAACACTGAAACTATGCATCAAATGTA
>JAJHUR010113150.1:0-12137 GCA_027495735.1 Lutjanus campechanus | reverse complement strand
GTTATGTTCACGATCATGACATTTCTAGAAAAGTTATGAAATTAGAAAGACAGGCCTGGACATGGTTTGGAATTAACAGAATGATTTGGTCACAAAATGAATATACATTGTTTTGGCCATTGTTAAAAATGTGTTTATAAAATCCTAAAATACGGCTAGCTTAACACGAAATTCGTTCCTTGCATTATTAGTTTACAATCTAGTGCTGTACTGCTTGACTGTTCAGTGAAACATCACCAGTACATAGGGGTGTCACAATTTCAATATAAAATTGAGTATCAATCAAAATGAGCTTTTAATTTCAATAATCAGAAAGGCAGAATCTTTTTTTTATTTCCACCCCCATCTACCTGCATCATCTGGCGTGTGTCCAAAGAAAAAAACACTTCAAAGACCACACAGTGTAGCTTAAAAGCTATTTTATCACACTTGATACCATATAGACTTAAATATCTTTGTAAAGAAGGCTATAAGACCAATGACCTTTCATTCTTTACAAATAAAGACTCAGTAGTGAAACAACAGCACAACTGTCAATGCTAAAAAAAATATATACATGTTTAAATGAAAAATTGAATTGAATTGTGACCTTAAAATTGAGATTTGAAGAATCAAGTTGTGGTTTTGGAGAATTCGACTCGCCTGCTAGTATCACGTGATACACATTGGTGTAAAGTAAAGTTACTAAGTGCTAACAGTTAGCTTATCTGCAAAAATGCCTGGCAAGTATGAACGACAAATGACAAATACAACACATGGGTCAATACAGAGGCAGGCCCTGGTATTATTGGATGAACTCTCTGCACCAAAACCTTTGATGTTGCCAAAAATGTGAGAAGCGGCTCTGGTCAGCCATGCCAAAGGGAAGAAGCATCAAACAACCAAAAGGTCGCGCATCAGACAGGCAGCGTTGGCGTATTTCATGCCTGCCGCAGCCGGGCCAGATAAGGTTACCGCTTCCTTCAGCACGGCATGCGTTGTTATAGCTGCGAGACAACTAAACCAATGCTCAACCAATCCATTGCCATACCTCACAAAGTGAGATTTTCAGAACAATGAGTCTCATGCATTAATTGTTCGTACACACAGATTTGATATTAAATTGTGTGTGTGAACAGTTTAAGAACTTTTGTGGCATTCATCAATACTTTTGCACTTTTTGTTCTTAGGCAAGATCAAAATTTAAGAATGCACCATTAATAATGATGTATAAAAAGTAATGTCATTTATGAAAATACAAGATGAAATGTTATACAGCGACGTACAACTGTACAACTACAGAACGCTCAAACTCAAACTGATAGACTTGTGTGTCCAGATTTGAAATGGGGAGCAGGTGAAGACTGGGTATGTAGACTCAAAGTTAGCAGAGCATGCAACTTGGAACTTGGAAATTGGGTAAAATGTTGCCCAAAAATTATGGGCAATTTTGAAAATTCATTGGTAAAAATATTTGTAATCCCTGACTGATCTTGAAACATCCGATTAGAACAGGGAAGACTTTGTGACCATTTGTTTATTATCCCCTGCTTTTAAATTGTATCAGCAGCAGTGTTCTGCAGACAAAAACGTCTGACATCTTCACTGTTTTCAACTATTATACTGTAAATTGTACATCTAACGGTAGTAGATGACACCAACAGAATGGACAGCAACATAGAAAATTAACAACAGGCTCTATGCCTATTTGTAGAAATAATATTTTTTAAAGCAAACAGCAAGTAATAGACTTCATATTCTGATTTATTTTTGGAGTTTTTAAATCCATGTCAAAGTCAAGTGTGAGGGGGGGAAAAAACCTCAGGAAGAGCAACAGAGAACAGATCCCTCTTCCAAGACAATATGCAATTGAAGCTGTATATGCACAATAGACAGAAATGAATTTGATAATACAATATGGAGATAAAGAATGGCAGTACATTGAGTTCTTACATTAAGACATGCATGGATTGTCAATATCAACACTGTATAATTCTTTGAACCTTTGCTGATGTTTAAGAATTTGATTTGGATGTAGAGTGCAAAATGCAATAGATCCACTGGAGTCAATCAATACATCATTACCTTTCCCCTGACTGTGTTTGAAATACTAGCGTGAAGCAAAAATAATCTTAAGTGTATCTTTAAAGCCTCAGTAGGTTTTCCTCTCTCCAAAACACCACACATCAGGAGGTGACTGAAACTACACGAGAAAGAAAAATATACAAGCAGACATCAAGGGCTGATATTAAGTACTGCATGAGTCGACATTGTTTTTTCCAAGGCGCTACAAGCTGCAGAATTGAAAGGACTTTAATGGCATTGAGCTGCAAGGTCAGAGGCCAGATCTCTTGATTGGGTGAAGAGAGAGAAAAGAAGAAAGAGGAGGGGGGGTAGAGGGGAAGACAAAGAGGGAGAGGAACAGAGGAACAGGCATCACACGCAGAAAATGATAGCACAAGAGAATGAGATTTAAAACAAGAGGTGAAGTGAATCCGTTTTGGTTTTAAAGGAAGAGATGGAGAGATGTCTCGCAGATATTTGCACAAGATTTCCTGTGAAGTATGCTGAGACAATGTTGGGACATCACAGAGATGCATGGGTACGTTAGAGCTGCATGTGTTCCTTTTCACTGCCGTCATGAATAATTTCTATAAAATTTCATCTCTGCATTTGTTTTTCTGTCATGTTTGGGCATAAACAACCTCTTGCCCAGTGGTCTCTCTTGATAGTGTGTGCAGAATGGTGCTTAATGCACAAAAGATAACACTGGCTGCTTTGATAAATTCTTAAAGCTTGTGCTAAATGTGACAATAACATGCTTCAAATTAATATGGAGTCATTTCTTATCAGTGTGACTATTAGATGTCTGCAGTGTCTCTTTGGAATACTGAAAAGCATCCTCTCAGCACAGTACTTTGTCTAAGCTGATGCACTTTTGGCAATAGGAAGCATGACGCTTTCATTATGCTGCAGTAATGCTGTTTGTTGTTTTCAGAATTTTTAGCTACAGGCGTTCATGGAGTCAGCAGAACATGTCTTCTTTTATTATGGCTGATTGTTGGTGTGGTTGCTTTCTTTTTTTTTTTTTATAACCATGCAGCACTCGTGCACTTTTGTCTCAGGCTGTATGAGCTATATGGTGTATGTTTAGATGTAAATATAGGCCATGATGAGGTGTGTGGGTGTAGGGGTAAAAGGGGTTTGCCATAACTGTCCCTGTGGTTGAGTCAGAGTATACGGATGAAACACCCCCTGACTCAGACCTGATGTAGGCTGTCCAGACGTGGAGGACTGGGTGGTGGTGGTGGGGGGGGTGGTGGTGCAAGAAGCGAATCCACAAGGGCTCTCAGGAGCCCACACAATGTGTTAACGGCTGCCGCAGATGCATTTTAATCAGTCCACACAATTTATCTCACGAGGCTTTTCAGTTCAAAGCCAGAGGAGGAAGAAATTCACTCGAGGTTCTGCTTACCCTTCTAAAAAATGCTCTTTAGACGTGAGGCTGAATAATAAAAAATACAGTCTATGTCAGTGAAACTATGAGAGATCAGTGACGAAAATTTTGGGAAGTGTTGCTGGTTTTGCAAGTTTATGATGAAGTCATTAAAGGAAAGAGAAGATTAAGGGAAAGGAGAATAAAGGAGCTTCTTTCTTCCTTTTCCTGTCCTACTCTTATCATTTCTTTACCTGGTGCTGGCAGCAGTCTGCTATGATTTTAAAGGGACAGATCACCCCAAAATCAAAAATGCATAATTTTCTGCAGAGTTTTGGAGGTATCAGCCATAGAAGTGTCTGCCTTCTCTTCAGTATAATGGGATTAAATGGCACTCGTTCAAAACCAGTGTCTCTTTCAAAAAATCATGGCCCAGCTACTCAAGCCACAGACTTTCCTGTAAGCAGTTTCACATAGGAACTACTTTCTTTCTAGTAGAATGAAAGTAGTTCTGGTAGATTCTTAAGTAGTTCTGATAGATTTTATTGCAGAACGAAAGTACCTGAAACTGCTCTCAACAATGTCTGTGGATTATGAGTCACCAGGTCTTGATTTCTGGAAAGAGACATTGGTTTTAAAATTTTCAAATGTATTTTTTGGTGGTTTGAGCACTGCAAACTGAGTGCCATTTACAGTAGTCCCATTATATTCAAGAGAAGGCAGACATCTTTACGGCTGATATCTCCAAAACTCTGCAACTCACATCAAAAGAATATAGCTGGATAAAAAGCACTACAGGTCAGGGGAAAAATCTGTATTTTTGATTTTGGGGTTAGCTGTCCCTTTAAGGAAAGGGGACTACAGAAGCTTCTTTCTTCCTTCCCTGTCTGACTTTTATCATTTCTTTACCTCTTACTGGCAGGCATGATTTAAGGAGCGCTTCTTTAACCCCTGCGGCGCCCAGGTTCAAGTCTCTTTGTTGACACGCCTGTACGCACACTGCGACTTGTACCCATGAGCAAGACACAGTGTCCCTCGCAGCTTCAAGGGTGCTGTTGTGGGTTAATCTCTCTGTGGGGGCAGCAGGTGGAAAACAGAAAATCCCTCCAGGCATCACTGACTTATCACTGTGGCTGAAATGTGAAATGAAAAATGTCAAACCTGAATCACGCTCTGTGTTAGTTGTACCATCATATATCTCATCATAGCTAAGTCCCAATCATTGGGCGGTTGTAATAATTCATCAATAATATACGTGCACTCATCCACATAAATGTCCACACAATGCTCGAATGACAGGGATTGTTGTTCCCGACACAGTAATTGATTTTCCAGTCGATATAGATACACTAGCCTAGTGAGCTATAGGTTATATTTAGTGTTTGTGTAATAGAATATATGTTACATAGCACATGTAATGTAGCATACATTATCAGTTTAAGTGGTGGTCAGGGTGCAGATGGTCAGAGATCTAAAAATATTGCTAGTTGATTAATGAGTGTGGGGGATTGCTGTTCTTACTGGAGTGGAATATTAATGTGTTCTGGGTATTTAAAACACCACAGATGTTTATCAGCTGCATGCCATGTTACGTAAGGTATTTTATAGGAGGATGTGCATGATTTATAGAATTTATTATATTTTTTATTTTGAAATCTTCTTATCACTTACTTTTCCTAAATACCCATCACCACACAAATCACAACAAGCTTGACGAGATACACTAAGACCAATACACAAATAGACCTACATACATACACACATATATTTATTGTAATAAATCATAAAATGACCATAATATGTCATCAGAGATGAAGGAAACACGACAGTAATCATGTCCTCCTTTGTAATTTCTATTTCTGTCTGTAACATATGTCATTGTTTGCCTGTTTCTCGTTAATTAGAGTTCAAATTATTGCTGAATGTTTGCCAGATGAGTGCGTGTCTGTTTGGGAGTTGCAAGAAATGGAGTAGATGTTTATAATGCTTAAGTTGGGCGATATGTTAATGGAGTCTGGCAGGCAGTCACTGACCCCAATCTCCAGAGTGTGTATTTTCAGAGCAGTGGGCTTTTATTTTCAAGATAACAGGCTTAACTTTACATCGACGGTCAGCTGACGGTTATAAACAGCCGATCAACTTACAATGTAGGATTTGTCGTCACTTGTTATTGTGAAACTACAATATTTCACTTGATTGTGCTCCTGCAGTGTTCCTGCAGGCTGCTGAGCTTCCTCAAGTCTGGGGGGAGGAAATGGGAGAAACAAGTTGCTTCAACCATAAATTGTTTATTAAACAGGATTTGAATGTGTTTAATATACCACCTATGACTCCAACTCACTATCTGGGAACTATTTGTACTCACTTTTATCCATATATTAGGTATACAGGTATACCAAGACATGAACAACACAGGGGAACAAGATTTGGAAACAAACAAACAACAATGTAGTATCTCTGTACTGCTGACCGACATATACTATGTCAGTGATGGTCGGTCATGTTTCTCCAGTCAGACAACCAAATGATTTCAGCCGGTTTTGAAAAAATAGACAAAATATAAAATACTACCAGACATTAGATCAGGTAAAAGTTAGTACAGAAGAGTTGCTGGCTATCTCTTCATATCTGACTCTAGACTTGTTTATCAGATAAGAAGCAGCTCCACATCTTTTAGACAACACACTTGTAATACATCCTTTGTGCCTTCACACCTCTTCAGACTACTTGCCCTTGTTAATGTGAGATTAAGTATCTGTCCTAAATGTCCTAATCATACTGGAGGAACACAGACTTCTCTCTCAGAAGCATTCTGACCTGCTTAAGTGGTGCTAAAAAGCAGAATAACATCACCTCAGTATCAATATAAAGGTGCATTAATGTTTATACTGTATGGGTCTAATGGGAGTGGAGAGTGGGTGTCATTTTAACTTAGAAAAATGTGCCGCAGTAAAACTCTTAACACCTAACACGTTGCTCCCTAATGAACTGACAAATTGGTTGATTTTTCTTTTTCACATGACACTTTGTAAATGTAATGAAATGATAATGCTCTGTTCCCCAGACCTTATTAAGTCCTCTCATATTGTCACTGTTGTACTTTTTATCCCCACACATTTAATTACCAAGTTTTGTTACCTTCTTTTACAAGCTCCTTCTTGTCTCCAAAGTTCACATTTTTAATAGCTATTAAACATAGGATTAACTCTCCGCTCTGAGAGGCTTTTCCTTGCGGGATGTATCGAGATCCGACTGCTTGATGCGGACGTTTTGACTCTCTCCCAAACCAAGGGGTTATCAGACGCAGAAAAGAGCAAACTGACTCAATCTACCAAGTTTATCTCTAATTAACACGGATTAATTGAGCTTTGACTTCGCTCTGCAAGCCAAGCAGAAGGGCAATTTGTGCATGGAAGCCTATTATTGCCCCGAGGCTGTTGATCCTCACTGTTAAGGGCTCTAGGTCCCAAAACCCTCGATCATGTGACTATGATCATGTTGCTCTGGCAGTGTGTTTGTTAATGAATTATACAGTTTGCCACAATGAATGCAAATTATAAAAACTGTTGTGAAAATGGAACAGTTAGCAATAAGGCTTTTTAAATTTTTCCATGCCATCTGTGTGCATGAAAAATAATCAGAGTTGCTGCTGCTGCTGCTGCTGTTCTTTTGTATTTCTTTCCTATTCTCCCGTTAGAAACACTGCTGTCTTCTCTCTTAATTATTTGCGTTTGGAAACATGGATGGAGGCTGTGTTCTTTAATCCAGGTCACATCCTGAGGAGGCATTGTGTTGCTTGAGAAGTCAGATTGACAGTGCTGTATTAAAAGAAGTACAGTGTCATTTTGCATGTTGGCAGGCTCACCTTAAAGCCTCGCTGGCCTTTACAGAGATCCTTTCAATAATGGAAGGCAAAGAGCGTCGCAGTCTCTTCCCTCTCATTATGATCTCATCTGATTACTCGTCGATGCTCTTTTCAAAAGGTGGGTTAATTGCACACTCTGATTGTGAACTAACCTGCAAGTTAATAACATCTTTCCTTCAGGGTAGCATCATTATAAGATATAAGCCTCATTAAAATAAAATGATGATTTAATAACTTTCCCTTACAATGACCCTTATGAGGACGTGCTGTTATTTTGCCGTTATCTGGGAGATGAAGATATCAGACACTTTAGCATCTTCTGCTGTTTTCAGAAAGCAAGAACTAATCATCTATAGACACATGACACTTTCATTGTCCACTTAGAATAACAGTGATTGTATGCAGGGTTCAGGAACAACAGAATTACAAGTAACAACAAGTGGATTCTGTTACAGTTGCAGTTTAAATTGGTGGTCCTCTGAATACAGTTATTCTCTTAAAAATGGATTACTTTACAGGATTACTTTTGTTTGTTTGTTTGTTTGTTTGTTTTATTTGCTCTAAAATTCATACGAGACATGCATTTCCAATACACAGATTATACAGTATAATGTGCAATGCTGTGCACCTGCCACACATCAAATGAGAGGAGACACAGACAGGGCACTGAATGTGTTTTTGGCATGGAAATGTTACAAAATACAAAATATTACTACGTTTAACCTACACAGCATAACAGTGGATCAACCAAGCAGCTTTCCTGATCAAAAGACCTCTTGTCTAATTTACAGAGGCACCTTGGTAACTTAAAACTTGATTTGTGTCATGTGAGTGTGTCTCTGATGGTCTGTTGAGGGCTATTGAGGGTCTAACATTAAGGACAGAGGGTTTTGTATGCTGTACAGATTTAAAACCCCTTGAGGCATTTTTTGGCTATTAAATTTGACTTGGCTTGCTTTTTTACTTTGGCTAACTAGTTGGCTACTTCGCCTCACGAAATTGAGCCCCACCCCCTTTTCCTCTGTGCTCCAATGACAGTTGAGCAAGCTTGGTACTTGGTACAGTTTCTTTTTCTGTTTCCTTGACTTAGATATGCTGTATACTCAGCTTGTCTATGTCGAAAAGAAAAACACATTTTGAAGATTGTTGAAAGACCTTGCTAAAAGCCACATATATTCTCTTATCAAGTTAGCTAATGTCAGCAAAATTCTACTAATCTACATCAATCTTTAGCTTGTTAGTTAGCTTGTGTTTTGCTATTATTAGCAAGTTAACTAACATCTTGCTAACATTAGCTGACTTCTGATAAGACTCCCTATGTCACTGCTACAGAATAAGGAGAAAGTTGATCAAGGTACCGAGTTTGCTAACTGTTATTGGAGCACAGAGCAAAAAAGGGATGAGACTTAGGAAGAGTCAATTGATTGATTGATGATTGACTCGATTGATAATCGAGTTAATTTTTTTAATCGTTTGACAGCCCTACTAATTAGCCATAAATACTTTATTCAACACACTTCACATTAGTCTTTTGACATATGTGGCGTGCACAAGCTACTTTGCTGTCAAAGTTCAAAGGATGGCTGCATCACCTTCATTTAGTAACCTTAATGCTTAGTAAAGGGATTTCTCCAGTGAAGCCATGGATGAGAGCAGTCTGAAAAATCGACATGTCAGAAATACATTACCTTTAGATTCAATAAGGTACTTGTACATGTCAGGGTGTGCCACCTTTGACCAGTTGGTGGGGTCATTCTTCAACTTTAAAGGAGCCAGACTGAAAGGACACTCATCAACCACTTTTTCTTTTTCTTTTTCTTTTTCATTGATCTGCAAAGACGTAGCATAATTGTCCACCTGAATGGCCATAGGAGATGGGCTCCTAACAGCTCAAAAGCGATATGTTTTTCTTATTTTATGCATTTAAATTGCTGAAGACTTCTGAATTTGTATTCAGGAGCAAAGTACCCAGATGGGCTGCTCTCATCCATTCCTAAAAGCAAGTGTTAACAACATTCAGAGTGACTCAGACAAATGGGCTCGGCAAGATGATTTTGAAGTATTCCAAAATCCAGAGTATGTAGAAAATGTGACTTAACTTGAGTAATCTACTGGAAGATGTTACAAATTACATCTCAGGGCATGTACTCAGTAACGTGGAGTGGAATCAGCTCTAAGAGTCGCCCTCCTAACACTGTTCTTACCATAACCATGCAGAAGTCAGTGCATACGTCAAAGGGGTGAAATGGTTTTATTTCTTCAATGGATTTGAGGAATATTCATTGTATGTAGGTTCTTTTTTTTTCTCAAACTTCTCTTTGGCACTTTCTGAAAGAGTTGCGTTTCTTATTCTTTCCTCGTTATAACCAATTACATTGCGATGATTTGGACCCATTGACGTGAGGGCAGCCATGTCAGATGCTAATGTACAAGAGAGCTTGCAGTATAACTGCTGCACCCAGTATGTAGCACATTCTCTCCCAGCATGATTACACATAATGTTGCTTTCATTATTGCTTTATTCCTCACACAGCACCGCTCTTCTGCGGCTTCGCTCCAGCTCTGAGAGTTAATTTTTCTTCCTTTTCCTGCCTTCGGAAGTGGCTCTTCCTCCAGAGCAGTCTTCTAAGTCAAAATATCAAAATTTGACGCGTTGATTATGCTTTTTAAGGGGTGTTGATAATTGCCGGGTAAAGAAAGCAACTGTCTCCCACCATCCACCATAAACGCAGGGAGGTTTTTCTGTGTGAAGAGGAATCACATTATGTGCAGTGATCAGTGCCTGGGGGCCACATCAAACACAGTCTGAAAACCTTTCCAGAGGAGATAGAGGCAGGCCAATTTCACAAGTGGCTTTTTATTGGTTGATTGCACAGAGGCCAAGTTGTTATCTAAATCCTCAAACTACTTGGGCAAAATAAGAAGTGCCTTGTGAGTGTTCAGGGTGTGCAAACTTACCCCTCAGATGAAAGCCAAAGCAAAATGTTTACAACCAATAGTTTGCCAGGATTATGGCTTAAGAGACTAAGTGTAAACAGAATGTAGTGGCTACAAAGTCGACCACTGACAAACAGTGTCATTGCTAGTGCGGAAAAAACGCATTATGCCAACTTTGATTTCAGTGTTTTCACTTGAACTCCCTGCTTGTATAATCTTTTAACGGATGAACAGGTTTCATGCCCCTACAGCCCACTTTCAAATAAATTCAAATGACACATGATTTTTAGAAAGTATTTAAACTGTACAAATAAGTCATATACAATTTAACCATTTTTTCATATCAAGCCAGACTTTAAACTCCCTGTTGCCAAGATCATGTTGTAGTCTAACAAGCCAACCTCCTGTATATTGAGGTTTACTGTTGAGTGGTTTAATTTAGCCTTTTGCATAATTATATTCACGCCATATTGGAGCTGTTGAGCTAATTAGTTGGTAAATAATTTGAAATCAAACATGGATAGTGGGTGTCCACTCTGCCCATCAGGGGGAGAGACACTGATGAGCAAACTGACCCATGATTGCTTGATTCAATTTGAGCCAATTAAAACAACATCAACTGCCATGTTTCTGTGGAGTTTCTGGCTACTGTAACTCAGAGGAGCTTACAGGAGAGAGCGCGCTCAGGACCACGGCTGAAATCTGTTTTTGTTGTACCTAAAATCACCATACATACATGTGCTGTACAGTATACAGAATGTATCTGTATTGCTGTTTTGTTTTTGTTTTGTTTTTGTTTGTTTGTTTGTTTTGTTTTTTTGTACAAGGCACATGAACGCTCTTCAAAATGTAACCAAGAAAAAAATGCTGCAGGATGTGAACTCAAACTTGAGAGCTTTGTTGTTGATGTTTTCCATAAAAGAGAATCAATGAATAAATAAATGTCAGGCTTTCCTTTTGAAATTACCTCATGGTGTATATTAAACAAGTTTCCTGTCCCGATGGCAGGACGTTTCAGCAGAAGGTCATTATTTGTGGACTGCATTGTCACAACATTATGACACAAAAGTCTAAACATTAATAATCAAAAGAATCATCATAAACATTAGCCTCTTTTTCTGGTTTTATTATTTAAGTTTAGTGTTTTCAAATAATAATTATTGTGATAATAGTGGCAGATTTAACATCAAAATTGGGAGTAATTGTTGAAACACGAGGTCTGTGGTTCCTTAGAGAAGTAAACAATAGCAGCTTTTCATTTTTAGCTGGCGGCCATGGATTTTGTTGGCTAAAATAATGACTTACAAGCAGATTGCATACTGTAAGTGTAGCTGGCTGATGTGTATGTTAGCTAATGCTAACTTGCTGAGAAGTCTTCAGCTGACGTTTTAATGTTTCCATTTGACATGTTTAAAAACAAGAACCCTGTGAAGGTGTAAATGTAAAGTTACCTAGGGACTCGATCAGTGCAGCAGACTTTGAGATGGGTCACCAAACCAGACCAGCCGGACCACAATCGCGGAAGACAGCCTGGATAAGAGCCAAGCTAACTCAGCTTAGACCTGAGACAGTCAGACAGCCAGAATAAGATGCATCATCGTAGACCCACTTTGAGTCTGCATAAGCCCACATTCTCCCCCTCATATCCCCCACATAACAAAAGCAGTGCAGTGGTATCCAAGTTTGGTTGGAGGTAAAGTTGCTGCAGCTGCAGCAGTACAAATTAGTACTGCAGTCCAAATAGCAAGTTGGAACCATAGCCTTTATATTAAATGGGTTGAAATCCTATTTAATGTACAATCTATGGTTGAAGCAAACATTTTACAGATGTATTCTTAAACTTTTAAATTGCACATTCACTTGTTTGTCACATGCTATTACCACCACCTTGTGCACTACACATCCCACTTGTTTTTTTTT
>JAJHUR010113147.1:4990-19559 GCA_027495735.1 Lutjanus campechanus | reverse complement strand
CACAACGACTCTGTTTACAGACCGTCTGACCAATCAGAACGCTCGCTCCTCCCTCCTCTGGCTCTCATTGAGTAAAGTGGATCCAGATCCGACCCAGTGAGGAGCGAAAGATGCTCTGCGGTAGAGCTACACTAACTCAAGGTGCTAACTAGAACCATAAAGACTTCTGTGGCTTGACTTTTTTTTTGATTCAGAGAGTTCTTCCTAAAACCTAACATAAATGGTTCCACCTAGAACCATCTGTGAAAGGTTTAACCGAGAAGCCCTCTTCTAGGATTCCACCTAGAACCCTTCCACCAAATTAGCTCTGGTTCTTGAACCGGTTCCATTTAAGATTCATGGAACCTTGGTGCTATCTAGCAAACAAGTTTGAATGGAACCATTGTAATCAAGGATGTCATCAACAAAGGGTGTAGGATATGAGACTCCTAATTTGGTTCCTCAGAGGAACCTGCTATTTTTTTTGTTTCTAGTTGGGAACCAACTTTTATGGTTCAGAACCAATTTATTTTTGATGTAAACACTCAGAATAGTTCAAAGTTAGTTGCATAAACTGGAACAGGACCAGTTCCATGTTGGTGGAAAAGGCATATCTGAGGGTTCTATCTAGAAATGTTCCACCTTCTAAGGGGGTTCTACCTAGAACCATTTCATATTCCAAAGGTTTTATCTACGGACCCTTGACAAACCTTTGGCGAAAGAGTTCTTCAAAGATTTCAACAATCCTTAAAGTACTTTCTTCCAAAAAGGGTTTTTAATGGAACCTTTAATCTTAGAAAGAACCCTTTCTTCTGGGTAGAACTGCAGCCCTTCAGGAAGAACCCTTGTGGAACCTTTGGAATCTAAGAGTGTAATGTAACAAACATTTTCTCAGTCTGCAGTAAAGGATATTGTTCCCTTTTTGAAACATATTCAGTCAAATAACATCTCTGCTTACATCGCTGCTCAGAGCTGAAAGATGTTTTTCACTCTGCCGCTGACTGATGGAGATTTTAAAGTGGGAATATTGTGACAGATGAATGTAGATTTTAGCAGATGTTTGGTTTATTTTTTTTTTCTGGAGAAGATGTTCTTTGGTGCAAAAGATTTGTTTGTCTGTAAATATTAGAATAAAGCAGAGTGTTTTTGAGTTTTGGCAGACCGAAAATGTTTCCCTAATTTCATCTAGACGTCAAATTCAAGAATAAATCTGAAAATATTTCCCTGAATTACATCATCAAAGTAATGTTGGGTTGTGAGCTTTTAGCAAAATTGCATTAGGATGGCTGAAGGGGTGGTTGTCTTGTGACAGTTTGATTTCGTATGTCAGCGGTAATTTGGTTGAATGGGGAGTTTATTATGGAGGGAAACCCCTGCTGTGACTCAGTGACAGAGGCTGAAATGTAACTACAGACGAGCTTCAGCACCACAAGACTCCAACTTGACTGACAACTAATGACACTGAGGTGGATCTAACCATACACATGGAAAAACTGTACTGCTGAGCTGTGTGTGGGCCTGTGGTGTGTGTGTCTGTCTGTGTGTGTGTGTGTGTGTGTGTGTGTGTGTGTGTGTGTGTGTTAAGCCTCCTCCCCATGTACACTTATGTGTGTGTGTGTGTGTGTGTGTGTCACAGATCAGTGGAGGGAAGGGGGGAATAATTGTGGGTTTGATCCCGACTAATAGCCCATTGGCATGAAAGACAGTTTGAATGAAAGTAGACGTCTGCAGGCCAGCTTACCACACACACACACACACACACACACACACACAAACAGACATCCACATTTATTTAGGAAATGTACACTCACAATTTAGATTGATTAAAGTGTTAGCATGCCAGCTCACCATACATACACACATACACAAAAACAGCCCTTTATAGACAGGGATCACACAATACTGCCACGACGCAGGCTCATCGCTTCGGTGTTTTTGTCTTTTTTTCCACTGCACAGCACCAGAGTGTGATTTTAGACAAGATGCCAGCGTTAAGGAAGCAAAAGCTGCGTGACGTAACACAACAGCATCAGCTTTAGTGGGACAACCACGCCGGTCAACGAGTGATTCTTCTCCTTTGCTCTTTTCTAATCACACATAGAGCTGATGATGATGATGCTATATTGCAATCCAAGTGTCTCATTGTACTCCACCATAAAAAACAAGTAATGACTTATTTTTATGGCGGTTATGGTTTATTTTACATATCATTTGACAACACAGGGTTGTATAACAAGATGCTAGCTGTAGCTCCTTTATGCTCGCCTTGTGAGGCAGCTGGATGTACGAGATCACGCGAGAATCCATCTTGTCAGGCTTCAAGTTATCCATTTCGGTGCAGCCAGTCAGCGTCCCTGGAGGGAACACTGGCAGCTACGGGCGTGTTGATCTGATTGGTTGAAGTTAGCTATGTGATAGACAGATGGTTCATCCAATCACCTGAGAAGTGTTTTTTTGTTTTGTTTTTAAGTAAAGCCTGCCCTTTTCCAAACAGTTTCTAACTTCCCAGATGGTTCTGTGTAACAAACCAAGGTTAATTTATTTAGCATTTTATAATACAGGATTGCATACTCACAAAATTATGTGAATTAATAAATAAGTGTTCAAAATTAACTATTTAGAGTTATATAGAGTTTTAATGTAGAGTTTTTAATAGTATTTATAGAGTTTCACAAATCGATTTTGAGGTTGGGATTTCTCTCCTGGTTGTGTGTGTTTGGAGAGTGTTGGAGAAAGTGTCCGCTTGTCTGCGCTCATATGTGGAGTACGTATGTAATTTAAAAAACACAATTACAAAGAGCAGTAAACGTGTAACTCAGCAGCGTTGTGTCCTGTCCTGCTGTTTCACACTTTCACACAGACGTCGGTCCGGCTCTGTTACTACCGGCTCAGAGGTGGAACAATAAAGCCCTCCCACTGCGTGTTCGTACCTTTTATACAGAATGGGGAGGTGCAATAGCGATGCAACAGTCCCGCCTTTAACAGGCTGTGTAAAAGGGGCTACTGACAGACCTCGTCCTGTCTCCCAAAAAATCAGTGAGCCATAACGAGCAGCGCCAGATCTACCCAGCAACACACACACACACAAACACGCTCTCACACACTTCCTCTAACCTTATCCCAACACGTGCTTCTTTCACACTTATTCAATTCAGACAGATGGGAAGTAAGGAGAAAAGAATAGGAAATGAGACGGTGGGAGGGACGGGAGTGATGGAGCTGTGGAGGATGAAAGGATGCACAGGAAGATGATAAAGAAGGAACAGCAGGAGAGGAGAGAGTATAAAAGATCAGAAAAGACAAGGAAGGAAAAGAGAAGTCATAGAAAACAGACAGATGCACATAGATTTAATACGGAGCACACAACGAGCTTCCTGAATGTTTTAACTCAGTTAAGTTGGATTTGAGTGAAGTGAAAACAGAAAAGAGGGACGAGGTAGAGAAAGACAGGCGAAAGGAGGGCACAAGTGTTTTTGCGATGTTCATGGACATGAAGTAATGAGAAGGGAATCAAATCGCTGCCGGCAACAGAACTGGTCAGGCGTTCACTCCACACACTCTGTCTCTCTCTCTCTCTCACACGCACACACACACACACACACACATGCTCATAGTCACGCAGACCTGCGCTGCTCAGCGACCGACTCTGCAGGGGGGCCAGACGCAAGGGGAACCCCGTGAGAGACAGTGTGTGTGTGTGTATGTGTGTGTTTGAATCTGAGGTCACTGCATGAGGGGGAAGGTCAAAATAACAACCAAATCAGACGGGAAAGTGGGACAGAAAAACAGATATATATCAAGACAAACATACAATCTGCATCATGCTGAAATAGATGCTGTAGTGGAGAATGGAGGATCACTTTGGATGATCATATATATAAGTGGCATTCATGTACATCAGGAAAAATAGACTCCTCACTGGCCAGTTGCGCAAAATGGGTCAGAAATCTGCTTGCCCAGAAGTCAATTTTTATTTTCCCCTGTACAAACTGTTTTACTCATTAGTGGATGTCAGTAAAATGTCTGTGATGTCTTTAAATGTCTTGTTTTGTCAGTCTGAAAGTTAATGATATTCAGTTTAATATGGTAATAAAAAGAGAAAGGCAGGAAATCTCCATATTTGAGCAGCTGACAACTGCTATTTTTGCATGAAAAATTACTTTAACCATGAATTGATTATCAAAATATTTTAACAGTTAAATTCTTTTTTTGCCACATGTGAGGTCGGGCATGTGAGTTGCTAGATTTACTCCCCTCACTGGTATTATACTTGCCCCGGACAAAATCTTATTGTTGCACCCTGATAATGTTCCCATGAACGTGTATCAATATGACATGAAACAACAGACATGAAAGAAATTCAGAGACACATTGTACTACTCACTATCCAACAGTTCACCTGACAGGTTATGTGATTATAAAATGGTAAACTGAAAAAAGAAAGAAAGACATACAGTAGATATAAATATACCGTACCAAAATCATGACATATGACATGTCAGACATGTCAGGTGACACCTCGGATAGGTACTTGCAAGGTGTGCCTCTTTTATGTCTGTTTGTTTTTATGTCTTGCACCCAAAATGTTACATGTCTGGATATTATTAAATGCTCATAGGAGCATTATCTAGTGTGCAGACTTCTCCTCCATCATGTTTGGATGTGCTTGTTTCTGTAAACTTTATTAATCTGAGGAACCTAAATCAAAAACTGATCGAAATCAAAAGTAGGATCGATGAGTCTCCCAGTATTTTTCATAAAGACAAATCAAGACTCTATAGTCTAACAAGCAAAGTCTCCAGTGATTTAATAAAAACGTTTAAATCAAATTGAATTGTGGTTTCTAAACTGAAAGTGCAAACAGAGTGAGGAAAGTGTATTTGGTGAATTATTTAACTCCTGCAATGTGTCAGAGCTCTAGTGTAACTCCACTGTTAGCTTACATCAGTCAGATGACAGATTCTCACACATTTTTCCCCAAACTGCTGCTGTGCAGGACGAGTGAAATCCCAGAATAAGCTTCAGGAAGGGTGGAGACACAAAAGACAACACTGATATTCCTGGTTACACCTTCAAAAGTTTATTTAACTACCATGAACTTACCAGAAATGGAAAAAAAATCATTGTATGCACACATTCTAACTGCCTCTGAAAGCATCTTCCAGTCTGCTAACTGGCTGACTGAGTCTGCACTCATCCTGGTGTAACAACCTAGTTTCCATGGAGATCTCCAGATAAACTAACCATTTTAGCTGTGGACCAATTTCATTACTGACAGCAGAAGAAAAACAGATTTAAAGCAGTTATGAGCATAAAGTTGAAGCCATGAAACAGCCGATGTAGACAGCTGCTGTATTGATTAAAATCGACGATATCTGTTCTGTTTGACACACGTGAGAAAGATGAAAAATGTGGCTCAAACACATCTGATGGAGACAGGTGGTTACAAACACACATAACTGCACTTTGCATGCCGGAAAACACTCACACACACACACACACTCTCTTTAATGTGTTCTTATTCACTTTCTCTTTATTTACTCATGCAAGCACGCAAGCACAATAGCAGACACCCAAACAGACTGGAGAGAAATGGGTTACCATAAGAGGCTTAGACAGTGTGTGTGTGTGTATGAGTGTCTGGGTGTTTGGTCATACATGGCTGGGTGGACTGGAATAATGGTCCAGTTGGTGCGACCACATACCCACCATAATAACATGTATGTGTGTGTGTGAGTATTAATAGAGAGGGTATTACAGTCATTCAGAGATGAAGAGCCCCAGATTACCCCCAGATCACTGTGTGCATTAGTGCATGTGTGTGTGCACATACAGTATGATGATATCTAAAGCTTCTCATAACTGTTAGACCACCCAGCCATGATACTATCAACAGCTTCTATATTTGTCTTTCTCACTCCATTTTTTTTCTATTTTTTCCCATACATATCTTCATCTTCTTCCCTTCCCTGTTACTATCTCCCTATCCTGTGGCTCAGTTTTATTTTACACTGGTTTTCTTTCTTTATTTTCCCCCGTCTCGCTCGGATTCCTCGATCTCAAAGAGAGTTGTCCCCACATTTTCCCAGTTTCTGGGAGCTATGGGTTACGTCAGCCAGTGTTGTGGTCAAGAACAGCTAAACCGAAACCAAGTGCTGTCACGTAATAATGACAGAATATAATAAACTATATAGCACTTTTAAAAAACAAAGGATTACAAAGTGCTTCACAGACAGTTTGTGCATCACTGAGTGAGATGAATGGCCTGATCTTGGCAATTTTCCTGGTTTGACTGATCACATTCAAAAATTACTCCCAAATTTCTGGCATCATGAGGACACCTCAGACTCTGGGAAGCTCATGTCTGCACTACATAGTCTCTATGTGCTTTGGGTCCAAACACCATCAGTTTATTCTTGTAAAGGTGGTCGTCCAAGCCGTCTCAGTAAGCACTGCATTGCAAATCTACACACTGCTGTCTTGTAGATGAACTCTTTGGTCTTAAGCAGTCTTTAAATAAAATACTGAGTCCTCTTTGTCTGAGACTGAGAGCTTCAAAAAGTGGTCTTGAGACCAATCTTTAGTGTTACATTAACTTGAGCATACCTGACTGTGCTCTAAATACTTGATATTCATCCTTTACATCTTTCCAGACAATCACATTAACTGCATTTTGCAGTGCATACATAGACGTCCATCCTGTTAAAAAGCTACACTGGGAATTATTCTTTTCATTTGCCATCACCCGAGCTCCTCCGAGTGTCTGCTCAGAATAAAATAATTAGTTTGAAGTAGAATCTGACATCTGCAGTGTGCCCTTTTCTAAATACACTTTTCAGAGTTAATGAGTTACACCAACCTCCAACAGCTATAAATATGTTTTCTAATTAAAATTGGCTTCATCTCTCGCTCAAAAATGTGTTTTTCTTATGTTTATGTCACTAAAACGTCTGACCTTGATTTTACTGACTTGTATCTGTGCAAAGGTTGTCAGTAGGAAGGTGTTTTCACATTCCCCTACTCAAGGAGGAGATGTTTGTGCACTTCCACTTTGGTACATAATAAATTTGAAAAGCCAATCGCTGTAATGAAGGCAAGGAAACCTGAAACCTCGAGCCCAGCGGTCAGTACAGGGAGCGAGAGTTAGCATTAGCTGTCCAAGCCACTGCCAGTAACAAGCTAACAAGCTAACGAACAAAATAAACAAATTAAAAGTGCCAACTACACCTACAATTCTAATGTGTTTGTGTTGCACAACTGACTGAGGCTCAAACATATGGCTGAATCTCTCTGATCTTTCCTCTACACTAGCCGTCATGATGCACACTGCTCTTTCACCACTACACCGTGCAAGCAGCAATGGTGTGCCAGATCCAGAATTTCTCAATAAGGAAGGAACATTATGTGTTTCCAGCCCCTTTCAATTTTTAAAAAAATTTTTATATGGGAAAATCATGTTAAACAAAATATTAATAATAGCAGAGTAAAGGGATGTAATTGCCAGGAAAAATAACAATAAATATATAATTTTAAAAGGTGTTAAAACTGGGACTGCAAATTGTAAACTCTTACCTTCATCCAGTGGTTTCGCAAACTGGGGGCAGAAGATCAGAGGAGAAATAAAGAATGAAATAAAGTTGAATGAATATGATCTGTGTAGGGGAAATTATATCCTGCTATCCTGCTATTTCACCAAAAAAAATCTTCTTTTTTTTTTGTTTTTACTCTCTGACAGGATTTCATTTGTAATATATTCATAGAAGGGCTGCACAGTTAATTGTCAAATTTGCAATACGGCCAAGTGTGATATCCAAATCACAGAACCAAATCACAATTTTTTTTTAAAATGTGTGAGAAAACAGCATTATCCTGCAGTACTGTAGTGCTGCAGAGATGCTCTGGCCTAAAAATCAAAAACAAATGTCGCATCATCATGATTTTAATATTTTCTTTCTCAGTAAAAAAGGAAATTGTCATGTAAAGATGATCTTTCCCACTAATAGCATAGCAAATTGAAATTTCAGTGAAAATAATCTCAATATGACTTTCTTACCATAAGTTCTTCAGTTCTTGGTGTGGACGGACCTTAAAATTTGTCTAAATATGCATTTTGTCTCTGCCTTTTCATCCCAGGTTCAGACTGTTCCCGTAACTTCACCAGTCCCACGGGTCTCATTGAGTCCCCGGGCTTCCCCGACAAATACCCCCACAACCTGGAGTGCTCCTTCATCATCATTGTTCCGCCCAGCATGGATGTCACCCTCACCTTCCTCACCTTTGACCTGGAGAACGACCCCCTGCCGGGCGGAGAGGGGGAGTGCAAGTACGACTGGCTGGAAGTGTGGGACGGGCTCCCGGGAGGTGAGACCTTTCAGGATCATGGTGATCATCTGCAGATTGTGATGATGATGTTGTTGAGATTTCAAATAAAAGTGTCGGCGATGATGTTAATGGAGATGTTAAACAATAATTCAACCATTTCATGAGTCAATACCCAGAGCAAAGCGAAAGTGGTGTGTACTCTGCCCTGCCTACATCATTATTGACTGAGGTGGAGTAGCAACTATTTTAGTAGCTATGCGTTGGTAGATGAAAGCTAAGCTTACAGGCAGGATGTTGGCACCCACTGTGGAGAAACAACATAACTTTTCAAGGGGAAAATAAAACAGGAGTTGGTGGAGAGGAGGGAGAAAAGAGGGTAGGTGAGAGGAGGAACGGTGGGATATTTCTGGTGTAGCTGCTGGAAGGACTGGAAGAGTTTAGAAGGACAAATCCAAGGCACAAAGACCTTGGATCTAGTTTCAAGAGATGGAAGAGGTAGAGAGAGAAAGAAGAGTACTGGAAGGGCAGCGAAAGGTCCTATACTGCTGGGAAGACTGGAACAAAGGGAGGAGATGTTGAGATGAATAAATGAACGCCAGAAGGCCCTCTGGTCTGCCTTCAAGGACTGGGAGAAAAGAAAAGAAATAGGAGGATTTGAGAGTGAGTTCAGCAAGTTGGACTGGAAAGAGGACGCCTGCAAAATAAGCATTTGCTGTAGTATTTTATTCTATTTTATTTAAATTTTTGATCACTGTATTTGTATAATAAATACCATCCATCATTTTAGTTTTACAAATTGAACAAATTGACTGGAGACATTTTTAATTTAGCTTAATTCCCAAATCTTGTAAGATACTTAGAAATCACCCAGCAAAGGCTGAACAGCGTTAGTAGCAAAGGAGAGCAACCAATGGTGCTTTTGTTCTTATGAATAACTTTACTATAAATATGAATTCAGCCTGAGGAGAAAAGAAAAGTCAGAGAGATGGTGCAAAGACAAGAAGGCGGATAAAAGGAGAATAAGGAAGACTACAGAGGAAGCCACAACACCTTTACTCTTTCTTTTGAGGAGATTAAATGGAAGACGAGAGAAGTTAAGCAAAGTTGAAAGTAGAAAATAAAGATGACCGGAAAGGCAAAAAAGAGAGGGATGGAAGAGAAAGACAGGATGAAAGGCTTCTGCTCTGAGTGATGGAGAGACTACAGGACAAGAAGGGTAACAGGATGAAAGAAAAGGAAGGAAAGTGAAATGAAGTGGGAGGAGGTTGAAAGGGAAGGAAATGTACAGGATGAGATTCGGAGGTGAAGGACTTAGTTTCGCCCTTTGCAGGCGTGTTGAGTCCTGAGCAGGAAGAGAAGACAAGCAGGAAAGAAGAATGACCACGTGTTGGAGGAAAGGAAGAGAGGTTGAAAGAGGAAGAGCTGGGCTAAAACTCTGTTAATTCAAAGTTAAGGGTTGTGTCTGGATGGGAACGGCGAGCCCGCAAATGATCTTGTGAGACATGATTCTAACCCTAACCAAAGGTTTTTGTCCTTAAATCTTTAAGCAGATCTTAATCACAGCGTTATTATAAAACATAATGTTTTAGCCATCTTTAAATATTGGTTTTCCTTTCATCATAGTTGAGCCTAGCACATAATGGAGCTGGACGATTTGGCTTAAAAATAACATTGGAGACATTGCGATCACTGTGTATCTGCTGTTTGTGTTACCACATACTGTATGTGTTTGCAGGGGTCGAGCAAGGGACAAATGTGCCTGCTGTTAACTTTATACACTGCTGAAACGAATTTCAAAAACACAGCGGGGAGAAAGAAAAATGAGACAATTTTGTGTGTAAAAAAAAAAAAATATTAAATATTAAATCCTAAAGAATCATATATTGAATTTGTTTGACCAGAATTTTATGCAAACATGGGTCATTATTTATAGAAATCATCTCTGTGGATTTCTCTCTTTTTTTTTTCCTTTTTCCTCGCCACTATCAAGAAAAGAGTTATTACTGTTATTTGCTCTAGAGCCCTATTTCAAATATCCACCCGTTCCAAAAGGGAAGAAAAAAATCAATACCACTGATCGATTGCTGGCTATTTTCTCGTCCTCCACCTCCTCCTCCTCCTCCTCCTCCTCCTCCTCCACAGGCCTGCTCGTGTGTGTATCTGTAAGTGTGTGAGAGAGGAGTCAGGGAGTAGCAGGATGAATCTACTATCTGTGCTCCCATCCCTACGCACACACACACACACACACACCCTAGGGCTCTAAATCACACTCATCTGTTTGTGTTGACATATACAAGTTGTGGTATTAGAGAAGAAGACAGTAGAGGAATCACTCAGATCCTTGGATTTACACACACACATACACACACACATTTATATATAGCACACGTTGTAAAACCGCGTCCAGTTCCAGAGACGGAGCTGATGGATGGAGGGAGGAGAGGTGATGACATGAGAGGGCGGAGTGATGAGCTGATGTCAGGCGAGGAGGGACTGATGGAAATAATGGAAGAAAGGAAAAAAAAACAACGCAAGTCGTAAAAGATAGAGACAAACACGTGTGAGGATTATGGGATTGATAAAAGAATGAAAAACTGATAAACCGTCTTGACTCCTGGATGAGTGAGATCCATGTGTAACCAACGAGTTGTGTCACAATTCAATAAAATTTTTGATTTAAACTTTTTTTTTTCAGCAATGACAGCTATCCCATTGTTAAACTGGAAAGTTCTCGCTTGCAGAACACCACAAGCCTTCCTTTAGGGAAGGCGGCCTTGTGGGTAACCTGAATCCTAATATGTGTTGTAGACAAGAGGGTTTGTTGTAGGAAGTAAGTCCCAGCACGCTGCTGCAGTCACAGAAAAAATGTATGCTATAATGGGTACTTAAACGCACAACAAGGCGTTTTTAACTAGTTAATATTAACTGGTAACCATTAAAAAAATGCTGGAAGAAATTGCTGATCCTGCCTGGATGTTGAAACTGAAAGCTCATTTTGATCGATTTAGATTTGAAATTGTGACACCCCTATAACCAACACAGTTCGAGTATTTTGTCATGAGTCAAGCCAGCAAATGTCAGTCCCTCCAGGATTTCATGGTCCGTTTTTTGGGATTGTTGCAGCCTAAACTGCCTGATTTCACTGCAACTTTTCTAAAACAATTGTGATGCTTCCATAACCAATAATTACCTGCTTCTCATGGCCAATACCAAGTTTCTGGCAGAAATTCAAGAGACTGATGGTTAATCCAATATTTCTTCCTCTCTCATCAACAGTGGGCCCTCTGATTGGTCGATACTGTGGGACCAGGGTGCCTCCCGAGATCCAATCATCGACTGGGATTCTCTCTCTGTCCTTCCACACTGACATGGCTGTGGCTAAAGATGGCTTCTCAGCTCGATACAACATGACACACAAGGAAGTCAGTGAGAGTAAGTTCAAGTTTTTTCTTTTATTTCTTATAAAATTTAGGTTTAAGGCTGGAACATTGGTCTAAATCTCATCCCTCTCCTCCTCCTTTTCACCTCTTGTAGCTTTCCACTGCAGTAACGCCTTCGGGATGGAGTCAGGAAAGATCACAGACGACCAGATCTCGGCCTCGTCGAGTTTCTACGATGAACACTGGCTGCCGCGACAGGCCCGACTCAATTACAACGACAACGCGTGGACGCCCAACGAAGACAGCAACAGGGAGTACATACAGGTACGAGTTTGTTGTATTCACAGATGATCTTATGGCTCTACTGGTAAGGGTGCCATGGTCACATCAAGGCTTTATAGCCCTGAATTAATGACACTTGAACAGATGAACAGATGCACATGTAAGAACTCTTCTTTTCATCTCTGTTAGACATGAATTTAACTCACACCTACTGCTCAAAAAGTGAGGTACACCAGCCCTGTCTTTTAGAAATTATATTAATATGCAGCTAGTTTCACAACAGTAATTACATTTTGGAGAATACATGATGGCAGCTAGATCACACTTTGTATTAAAATAATGAGGACATGTTACTTAATGTATCTGGCAAGTCACAAAAATGTTGATACTGAACATAGCAAAATATTCAATCAAGCATTACAATATCTGCCTCAAGTAATGACTATGTTTAAGCTCCAGCAACACTCGGTTAAAACTACTACAAGGAGTTTTTAACCAGTAATGAGACAGAAGATAGGTTTGTTCTATATAGTCGTTCTTAATTGCTGCCACCTGGTTGGAGTCTCCTTGAAATCAGATCAAACTAGTCTGTGTTTACATTTTCACAGACAAAGTTACAGTGATTAGAAGGTTATATTTAGTGGTGGAAACACTTCTGCTTTTGTCCACAGGGCCTCCAAAATCAACACAATAGTTTGTGTAGTAGCTTTAAGGTTAAAGAAAGATTGTCGTCTTGGTTTAATACACAAGAAGTTTGCAGTGACTTGAGGCCTGAGACATGGCGTGTTGATTAAAGGTATAATATGCAACATTTTTCACAATACTCATGTAAACATAATCCCTTTCAGTGATCCATAAGAAATGTGTGGTGGTGGTGGCTGCAGAGACCCTGCCTCCATATTTTTCTCATTATTTTGGTGAGCTCAGTACATTTTACAAACCCAAAGCATCGGTACTGGACATCCTGTTATCTACATTTACAAACACCTCGGGCAAATCCTGCCGACTTTACCTCAAGCAAAGTATTTTTGATGTTGAAACCTAGAGTAGAAGAGGTCACTCAGTTGAGATCAGATCTCCACCAGGCAATCTGAAAAGATGTGACTCCTACCGCCACATTAAGAGGAGCGAGGAAAAAATTGTGACTCACTGCGACCACGTGAGGTCTTTGAGTGTACAGTCATAAGCTCCAGTCCCCATTGGTCATGTACACCTGCACACACACAACTCACTGCATGATCTCCTCAAGGCTTACACCTTACAGTCTTGGTCACCACAGCGTTTGAGAAATTAGTCATATAAATACATAGTCAGAGGCCAGGTCAGGTACATGTGCACACAGTGCAACATCAGAAGCTTATTTTTGTTCAATTTTTTTCTTTATCATCAGGCCACAAATCTAAGATCCGAATCCTGGAATGCAGGATCTTATTCTTGAAAAACTTTACTCTGCCTAAACTAAAAACAGACTGCGCTCATATTTTAACAGCATCCTTTTTCTCTTGTGTTGACATGTCACACATAATAACTCCACCACAGCTATATTTGTGTCAGCGTACGTGTGTGTGAGAGAGAGAGGGAGCGAGTGGGAGGTGTAGTGATATCAAGGTTTAGCAGCTAGATGCTTGAGTAAGCCATTGTTTCCTGTGTTTTATCACAGTGCCAACTTTGTGCCATCCGTGCGCCCGAGCCTGAGTTATGGGGCTGTCTGGGTGAGAGGGGGAGGTTCACTCACGCTTCAGAGAGAAAATGAATTCAAATCAACGCGTGAGGCAGTGAGACGCCTTCCGCAAACAGCAGATTATTTTGTTGGGTGTCACCTTCCTGCAGCCTTGCAAAGAGCCCACAGGTTATGCTTTACTCATTGTTAATAAGCTTATTTTTAAATAGGTGTTGATGACACGCGCTTCCCTTAATCAAGTTATCAGTTGAACATTTCCTGTCAGGTACAGTGCAGTCTTCTTTATCCTGTCGGAGCAGAGGGAGGTTAAGGGTATGGGTGCACGGAAACGTCATTATCTGTGTCTGTACTGTATCTGTTCAACCAAGAAAATGACCTGTCTCTGTACCTGTAATCGGATAGAAGACCAGAAGTGGGTGTGGTTTTTACCAGAAATGCAGCGACGCCTGCGAGCTAGTTCAGGCAGTCAACTTAAGCTGCACTGCAATCACATGCACACACCTCACATGCTGTAGTGGATACCAAACAGCGTCTGGCGGTCTATCTAAACGGTCTGCACCACCTCAGCTGATTCTGCCATTTTCTCCTCTGCCTCTTTACTGTCAACAAGTGAAATGCTGCACACGTAACTGGTTGGTTACATTTGGAGCCTGGTGAACCTGTTGAGGTGTGATGACTCGCAGTAGAGACAGAGTGCTTAGGGAGAGAACAGGCAAATATAGACAGAAGTATCAACATGATATGCACTTATTTGACCATGAAGCCTTATTTGACCATGAAGCTCCGTGGTTTTTGGGTTACATGCTGTCATTCCGACATTTCGCAATTCCGACATACTACGATTTCGACATATCACCATTTAGACATATCACCATTACGAAATACCGCTATTCCGACACGAAAACGTCTCACCATTCCGACAAGG
>JAJHUR010113144.1:3398-17952 GCA_027495735.1 Lutjanus campechanus | reverse complement strand
TTCCTGACACACAGGCTGGCTGAGAGAGGGCTGGCGTTGGCCGGGTCAGAGGGAGGAGTGAGTATATTGTCAAATTAAATTGTTGGAATAAATTAAAAGGAAGGCAGTGATGAATACTCACCTGATTAGTGTTTTCTCAATGGTGTTTATTTAATCAAAAGCAATTCCCCCCTACTTGTTTTTTAGTCGTGTTTGTCCCTTTGTGAGTAATTCGCCTCTCTCCTTTAATCTCCATTAATTTATGAGGATCCAAATTGGTGGTTTTGCATGTTTTACCCATCAAACCTTTTTGGCGGCCATTTTCCAAAGTCAAATCAAATCAAATCAAATCAAATTTTATTTATATAGCGCCAATTCACAACAAAGTTGTCTCAAGACACTTTACATATAGAGTAGGTCTAGACCACACTCTATAATCATATTTACATCCGACAATTGAAACAATCCCCACATGAGCAAGCACTTTGGCGACAGTGGCGAGGAAAAACTTCCTTTTAACAGGCAGAAACCTCGGACAGATCCAAGACACATGGTGGGCGGCGACCTGACGGCACCGGTCGGATTTGAGAGGGAAAAGGAGAAGGGGAAGAAAGAGGGGAGGTGGGAGGGGTGGAGAGAGAGAACAGAACAGAAGCAGAAAGAACAGTAGCAACAGAACATCAACAGTAAAAAAAAGTCTAATATAAATTCTAGAATGACCTTTCATGCAGCCATTAGTTTCTATTCATTTAGTACTTTATATAAATCAACTGTCCTGTAATATGTGGTTAATCCATTTTTACTGCATTTTAGTCTCCACTGTGGTGCAGTCCACTTTGCTCCTACTGAAGACATTAATATTTATCCATTGTTGTTAGTTTGGCAGAGGGAAGAACGGGCCAGAGGGGTCCACAATGTCTGCTGCTGGGTTCAGACTACACAATATCAGCCCGATAATAGCCTGACCCAGCAGACACAGGGCATTGGGAACAAAAAATAGGCATCAGGTGCAAATTGATGATTTTATCCCATGTTGTGTATCATGGTTGATAATAACGGACACCAAATCTGGGAATGTTTTTTGCCTTGTGCGACGTTTTCCAAACATTGAATAATAGGTGCTAGGGATGTTTCTGGCCACAAATTTTCCTGTTGATTAAATGAAAAGTTTGATTTAGATGTGTCGATTAGTCTAAACGCAAGAAAACACTCAGAAAACATTTAAAATTGTGCACAATTTGTGAATTGATAATGTTAAACCTTCTCAGAAAAAAATACTCTGTAGTGTGAGTGGCTGCATGCACTGGACTGTTACAGCCCTAACTGGTACAGTTCTTTAAACTTTAAAGTATGTTCTTTCTCTAATCCAAAAGTGTTGGGAGGGTGTATGTGTAATCTTTTTTTAAACAAAAGAAACATTAATGTACAAATGTATGTCCCTTCATACTCAGTCATACATTCACACAGATATTTCAAAAATAACAAGTAGAATAAAATTAATAGGAAAATAACATGAAAGAAAACAAAACAAACTCATGTTATCCATCTGGCATTTTTATTTCAGTGGGTAATACATGTTTAGTTTTCCAAGGAGGGCATAAATGAGTTCCAAAAGTCTTTCTGTTTACCTTAACAGTGTACATCAACCTCTCCAGGCCAAGACATGTCAACAAATCTCCATTTTGTTGTTGTAATCAAGTCCTTGGGGTATATTCCAAGTACACATATTTTTGGCCTCAGTGGGATGTTAATTTTAACCATCTGTGATAAACATTCAACAACATTTTCCCAAAATACCTGTGTCCTCGGGCACCTCCAAAAGCAATGAATTAAACTGGGAAATTGGTAAAAAATAATTAAACTATATTAATGAATGATGGCTGATTTGTGGTTAAAATGATTTCTAATGCAAAAATGCTGTTTCAGCCTCTCAAATATGGAGATTTCCTGCTTTTCTTCCTTAATTGTCATATCTTTGGGTCTTGGACTGAAAAAAAAATCAGACATTTAAAGACATCACCTTGAACTTAGGATGGACATTATTCACTGTTTTCTAACATTTCATATAGACATTGCAGCCCTAGATGAAATATGACAATTAACTTAGAAGTTTTTGTGCTTTTAAACAAGCCATTTCTCAGTCCTCCTCAGTCTGTTCTCCAAGCATTTATTCGATCTGATTTTGAATTTGAATGTGTCAACGACAGGTTAAAAAAATCTAGATATGCATGTGTCATTAATGCATAATTCACTGTTTTTCAAGACTTTTTCCATGACAGTGTTCTCAAGAACAAATCTACATTCTTTACACAAAAATGAGCACTTTCAGTTAAGAAATTTTGCCACCAGTGTCAGCCTAGAACGTCCATATTTGTCCAAATTTTAGACAAAATGCTCCGACTTTACTCGGACTCTCTGCTGTAAATGACCTCTCTTGACACTAGAGGGCAGCCTGGCACAATAAGCAGAGCTCCAGCATGATGAGCCGCTCTGGCAGTTGAAAATGTGGAGTCATAGTCTTGTCCGGAGACATCTGAATGTCCCCAGCATGCCCTACCCCCTGCTCTCCATCCCCTGCAGGCCTTGTCCTCAGCCAATAGAGAAACTGTTTATGGAGTGTTAAAACACTTAAGTGAAGGGAGGGGAAGCAACAGGGGGACTTCTGAGAAAATGACTTCTTTTCTGGCTTGTGAAAAACAGAGGAGTGTCCCAAAGGAGTTGACAAGCAATAAACAAGTAAAGGGTAGAGTGAGAACGCCGCGAAAAGGCCACAGAGGGAACAACACTTGTCATGCTTGTACATCAACAGCCAGCATTTATTTGTACTACTGATTTGTCATTTGCTCTAATTCTTGTTTTTCCTTTGACCCCCACAGGCTTCCATACTGGACCTGCACTCTGGAGCGTTATCGATGGGGAAACAGTTTGTCAACATCTACAGGTGGGAAACAGCACCTTGTCTTTATTTGTTCTCCTCTGTGTCTACATTGTTCTTTGTCCTCAGGAATGACACGCTACTTAATCTGTAAAATTTGCAGAAATATATTCACCAAAATATAGACTTACTCATCAATCTTACTGATTCCAGTCCTTGTGAGCTGTCTTCTCCAGGTCCAATGACCCGTACGGCCCTCATTCATCACTGCCAGCCGAACCCAGTTTTATTTGGATCATCTGCTCCTCTCTACCCCTCTACCTTCCTCGTGCCTCCTCCCCTCATTCATTTCTCCCACAGTTTCCTCCAGTCTCTCTCGTCCCACTGGGCAGGTGGCTGACACGGGATCCTCAGGGACCAGGTCGCTGATTTTAATCAGGAAGTGATGATGATAGCACTCCCACTCCTTCACAACGTGCGCACCCCCCCCCCCTTTGGGGCCCTTCCTCATGTGAAGCAGTCAGACGTTTACTATCTGCTGTTTTCAGATGGGTCTGGGTAATGGTGCACTGTGCCGTACTGCCAAACATTAATTTATGCTCACAGATCCTGTCTCCTCTGCTCTCTCTCCCCCCTCTGTGGTGTCTGTGCTCGTGTTTGTGTCTGCTCATGTGTCTCTGATTGGCTTTGTCTGCGTCCCAAACTGTGTGTCTGTGATTGTGTGGCACGATGTGGCTGCAGGTATTTTGGGGATCAGATCGGGGATGTGTTCACACAAGAGGATTTCCAGCTTTACAGGTGACTAAGAAATCTTAATTAAAAACCAACCATGCATATACTGCTCATTCTTTGAGTTTTGCTCAAAAATGGGAAACCTGAAATTATTTGAAAAGTGACATCCATTCAAATGACAGTACTTTGTGCACAATAATAGCAAACAATACCTTATTATAATGTCTTTGATAGTATTCTCTTATATTCCAAGGTGTTGAAAAGTGTTGGGAACACAAGAGCTCACATCAAAAAACATTTTCCAACAGTCTTCAACATATGCAGTCAAGTTAAAGTAGATAATAACAGCAGGTCGGGGTTTTTTGTTTGTTTGTTAGTAAACATTTCTTGGTGCAAAGTATCACTGACAGCATTTTAACAAATTAATATTTTAAGAAGTGATGGGGATGTGTGCCCAGCATCCTGAGCATAAATGACACCTGTGCTCATATTTGAAGAGGTATTGCATGATCAAAAGAGTGTAATGATGTTCTTAGCCTACAAAATGGATGTATGGATTTTTATGCACAGCTCTTGGAATATTAGATATGGCAAAAAAAAAACATCATGAGCACCTCAATAAAAAGATATTGAATACTGTCACAAACTATTTGCTGGTAGCAGTTTAAGTCCAAAACTGTCTAGAGATCAGTCCTCATAAACTCTTATTTGCAGCCTACTGAACTGCAGTTGACACATTTTGTTGATGAGTGTTGCACAAAGTTGCATGGTCATAAATCATACTTGCTAAAGTTATTAAGTCAAATCTTTCAATCTGACATGTTGTGTCTGTTTTTCACCATTAGAGATGTACGTGGGCGAATCCAGGCTATTATTGCTGAGACGTTTGGTTTGGACCCGGCTCTGATGTACCTCACTAAGCCCACCTTCTTCTCCAGAATCAACAGCACGGCAGCCAAGACCCAACACGACGAGTACTGGCACCCGCACGTAGACAAGGTAACGCACAAAAATAGCACCGAGACTCCTTTTGCCTTGGATAACTTACATTAGGTGGTATAGGGGGTGATATTGACTTCATCAAACTGATAATGTATCAGCAAGATGTCACCCTGTGTCTAAGTATTAGGATTGGTACCAACAGCAAAATATTGGGATCGGTACATTCCTAATGACATCTGCTCTCATTAAACAGGCTGATGGAAATCATCTCAATATCTTGAATGGATTGGCTGAACTTGAAAGCAATGCTATTGACGTATCATTCAGTCTGCCTTCCAAATGTCCCCTATGTTCATGAGGTTTGGGTTGTGACTGAAAGAATTCAATTTCACACACAAAGCTGCTGAAATGAGTCTTCACCGAGCGGCTGGGCTCACCGATAAGGGCTGCTTGTGCACTGTAGTAGAGTAATGGTTCTGTCTAGATTTCACTCAGAACATCTATGAGAGTTCTCTTTTTACATTTTGCATTGTTCCTGTTGTTGTGTGTTTTGTCATCGTGAAAGAATGATGGCAGCCGTTCACAGAAATCGGCTTGCTATCCACCGTCAAAACGTGGATGGCAAAGACTGGGCACCAAATGTATACTTGGAGGAGGTGGTGTGGAAAAACTCAATTACAATGTCAAAAGCTATGCACCAATGAACCAAAGATAGGTAATGGACTCCTGAAGGCCCCATGGATTTTGTGTCTTGACTTATTCCAGAGGTGCTTGGCAACATTAATTATTTTCAGGGATTCAAGATCATTGATATCATTATACAACAGGGTTTTACAACGATTTTAGAATGGTAGTTCCTTCATTCCTTCCTTCATAACGCACACAAAATACAATATATATACAGATAATTACATTCAGAATGTAATAGGATGACAATAGAAAACAAAATAAATACAGACATACACATATTCACCCAGGAAATAAATCTATAGTGCTTTAAAAAAAAAAATTGCATCAGGTTAAGTGTAATTAGGGCTAACATGATAGTAAAGATAATATGGTCGACATCTTCACATTAAAAATTTGACATCTGGGAAACACTGTCCATCAATTTTGACTGTGTTTAAAAACACAGACTCCTCCTCCCCTAGTCCTGATGGACTCTTGCATGTTGCATCCTGTCAGCTCAGAGTGGGATCTGCCCCTCAGGTGCAACAGTCCAATCCAAGGTGCAGTGGTGCATGTCTCAACGTGGGCACAACAGTCTCTGGTTTCCCATTAAGCCAGCCTGAGTCCTGTCTCATCACCTTTAATTTTACTGACTGGACATTATCCAGGAGCAGCCCAGCTGTAGCATGTCTCTTCTCTCTGCTCTCCTCCTCTCCTCCTAAGGTGGTGTGTCCAACTGATCTGACAACATATTTGAGAGATGCCAACTGCATTTGTTGATCGTCTCAGGGTTGGCTACTCTTAAATCCAAACCACACGTCCATTTTCAACGCCTACAAGTGTATTTCTGTCATAGGTGATATGTGTTTCAGCTGTGAAGCTAAACAAATAACAGATTAAAGGAGAACCATAGTGAAGTCTGTAGGAGCTGCAAGCCGCTGCAACTACATGTGCATCCGTTGCCTTAGCATAACTTTAACAAGCCAGTCGAGATTTACAGAAAAAGGTTGCAGACCTCAGACATCCAGAAGGGGCTTTGAGTAGAGTAAGTACTCCTTTGCATTGAAATGTAATTGAGATGGTTTGGGAATCTGATCAGGATGCTTCCTGGAAACCTTCCTGTGGTGGTGTTCCAGGTCTGTCCAACCTGAAAGAAGTGGAATTACTTTTTGCATCTGGCCCGGGAACACCTTAAGAAAGACCTAGAGGATGTGAGTTGTCCAGTTGCCCAACCTGGGCCCACAGCTGTTTAGACTATCAGTGAATTGCTGCCCATTGCCCGTTGGCTTTTTTTTTTTTGCACAGCACACACCCACTGAGCTGAAGGAGTGAGGTGACAATAGTGTATTAAGGTTTTATTCAGACCAAACCAGGGTTGGTGATCGTTGGAGACACATGCACACATATACTGGAAATTGCTAGCTGATGGTCTGACAGTGACTGGTTGGAAAATTTTAACATATCAGCCAACCATACTGTGAGCCTGCTGCCAATTAGACCCAAAGTCTGATTAGCAGCAGAAGATGGAGGGATGGATGCATTTTCATCATCATAAAAATGAAAGATGTTTGATGTTTTTTCCTAAATACAGATATTTTAGAAAATAGGAAGCACAGTCAGTTTATCTATGCCCAGGAAATCCTCATGGGTTGTCTCCCATTCACTTTAATCATCAGTTCAGACTCTGAGCTGCTGCAAGTTTTAGATCTCAGTTATCCTGAAATAATTTCTTTAAAATAAGTGGTATTTTCCTTCAAGGCAGCTTCGTCATTTTCCTATTGCCCATTCATATCATTTGCCATTCATTCTTTATGAATATTCATGTAGTGCAGCTTTTTTGTCACTGCTTTAGTCTTAGTCTTTCACTTTAAACTTTGTTCATCGTTGTAAGATGTTAAGGTTGCACTGGGACTGAAAGAAAACCTTAAGGCAAGTTTTAAACAAATGGGGTGTCTGTCTGGGGAGAAAAAGTTTGAATGCTTTACAGCTTATTTAGTTGAAAATGGAAAAATATTATGCTAGGTTAATCCCTAATTTATATGAATCTTTCTAATTGTGAGTATACTTTATGCTATTTTAATGTTTCTTCGTATTGTTCTACCATAATGCTCATCAGAATCATTACAGTTTAGTGTAATGCAGCTGATATCCCTGAATATTGTTTGTGGGAGAAGATTTTTAAACTATGTGGGCGTTATTTATTGCAATCGCTCATAAAACTTTTGAACCATCTGTCTCAATATTGATCTGCATTTCTCTCTTGTTAAATGAGAAAAAAGAGAGGAAAAGACACTAACAGTACACGTTTACTTTGCCTGTTGAATTTCTTGGAGCATAGCGTGTGCTGTTGCCTCCATATTAATATTTGTTACACTATCGGCTCCCGCTGCCCCTCGACAGCTGGAAAAATGTAATCTGAAAGGAGCCACTTCTCTTCCCCATCTGTCTCTGCCGCCATTTTGGGGCTAATTGGCAAACCCAACCCTCATTTAAATGTAAATGGCCCCTGACGTCTTTGGTGGTGAATTTTCTCTCCATCGATCATATCCCTGATACGGTGTCAAAGCACCACTTGTAATATGGCAGCACGGAAAGTGTGTTTTATCTCATTCATAATGAAACTGAATTGTATAATGTGCTGACGTATCAAATTTAGTATTTTCCCTCATGACCTTGGCTTGTCTTTCTCTTGAAGTAAAGAAATACACCTGCTTGTTAATAAAGTCATCATCCTGGTAAAATGGCTTTCAGACGTGCTTGATTTGGAACTACAGAACTCAATTTGAAAACACATTAAATCCAAAATGGGTAATTTGTGTGATTCACATAGCTCCAATGAGCTTTTTAAAAACTTGTTGGGGATGGTAAGTATTTCTTACAGTAGCATTATGATTACTTTAATTGGCTTATATTACAATATGTCTAGCTTGGAGACTCAGCCTAACAAAATTGAGTTGTTGAGTTGCAAGCTGTCACAATTTGGATATAGTGTTACTGTAGGTGTTAACTTTATTTCCATGGAGTCTAATGTTAGCTAGCAAGCTTGTTTTTCCATATCCTCCTTGAAAATACTGACATAAGGATACTGTATTTACTTGTTTAATGTTGTGTCTGTCACCATTTTGCTGACGATTACAACATAAATTGAGCTCCTCAGCAAAAATGCTAACTTAACATTAACGTTAGCCCCTATTGTTCCATTTTCTTTATGCAAAGGTAATATTAGCAGGGCTAGTACTGTCAAACCCACATTGTAATTTAACAATTTGCTTTCAGATTTGTTTTGGAAAATGAGACAAGTTCATGAGACAGTGGTGTAGACATTAAAGTGCTAGCAGTCTACAGTTTAGTCTACTATACCATCTTCCTATGTGCGGCTAATGTTTTGTTGCCTTGTTGCCATGCGCTGGACTGGACCAGTGGAGCTGACTAGCTAGTATTGTGGTAATAGATTGGTTTGTCCCCTGAGACTACTGGGAAAAAAGTTGAAAAGAGTGGCTCAGAATTGCTGCTTCTCTTATGGTAAGCTACACTTACTGTGAGAGATACAATCAGGGGCAGCCTCCCTCCACTGGTTAATGCTGCTTTAAAGTTATCATGTTGCACACTGTGGGCTAATCAAGCACCCCCACTCTATGTGGTTTCTCAGCCATCGTAGCTACTCTCTATTTTCTTTTCTTACTCTTTTCTCATTAGTTGTTAGTGGCATGTCTCACTTTATAAATTAAAACCCAAATGATCAAATGCTACATAACCCAGAGCATCTCAGTTACCAACAAAAAGGCAGTTGCAGGTAAATGAAGCCTTTAAGCAGGTAGAGAGACAGTCCTCCAGACAGATGTGCAATTGTAATTTATATGAAATTAACTGTTATGCTGTGTGCTTTTGTAAAATTATTGAACTTTTTTAAGAGTACTGCTCTATTCTGAACCAGAGTGGTTTGAAGTTTCAGCGATTCATGAAACTCTCAGCAGTTCACTTTGTTTTTCTTTCTTTGAGGTATGATCAAGTGCAAGCACTTTCAGTCTAAAATTACTGTTTGACTCTTTGAAAAGACAGCGTCTCCTGTTCTCCTCGACTCACTCTTTGATGTTTCATTAAGGCTACACACTGTTTGAGCTCAGTGGGCTCTCGTGGATCTGAGCATCTCTTATTAGTGCTGTTGGAATACATACAGCATAAACAGCCCACAGCACAGTTCATTTTGTATGAATGAATTTCGCTACATCTTAAGGCGGGGCTCCAGATTACATGCCTGCCTTAAGACTACAATCCTGTTAGTTCATAAATAGTTGCACCCGTGCGGCTTGCAAGTATGCCCAGATTTTATATATCACTTTGGGATATTATGAGGTTCTTGTTCGTGCAAAAGCTTTTTTCAAATAAAAACTCACAAGCTGCATTTAATCTGTTCCAAAGGTCTTATGAGGAGAGCAGTTCAGATCAGCCAGTCAGCAGGAAGTGATCCCATGAGAGTGAGGAAGGTTTTCCAACAAGAATGGCTTACACACAGTGGCCACAAACATGTTGCTGAGATAGTGCAGTGATGGGAAATCCATGTATTGTAGGCTGTGTTGTGTTCTCCATGTGGTCAAACAGCTAGTGCTGCACGTAGTACACGTGTCAGCATACAGAATAAAAGACAGATACATGACAGTATAAAGAATAAAATCTTCAGGGGCACGTCACATGAAATGATCACGATGCAGCGCTGAAAAGCAGGTTTAGAAATCAGTGCTGGGGTAAGATTTCACAAAAGACATTTGGGAAACCAAAAAACAGACAGTCAGGTGAATCTGATTCACAGCAGTGATGTGCACTAGTTGTTACATGGATTGCATTTAGAGATTCTGTCTTTTAGTCCTTAGTATGATGTCCCAACATGCAGTATTGTTATAGTTGTCATTCATGGAGTGGACAGCCGTTTCTTCTTCATTTCAGTGTCAGCATTTTGGGAAAAGTCAAGTTTTAATGCAGATACTGTCGTCCTCTCTTCCCCGTCAGGTGACTTATGGCTCTTTTGACTACACCTCACTATTATACCTGTCTGACTACGGCTCTGACTTCACTGGGGGAAGATTCATCTTCATGGACCAAAATGGCAACCGGACAGTGGAACCACGGGCAGGTAACTACCAGCTTGAAAGACATTTTTCCGTCTTTAGCTTCAAAGGCTGTGATGCTGGATCTGCTCTAAGGCAGGATATAGTAAATCCAGACTATCAGCAGCAACACCTGGTAACCACTGGCTTTGTCTATATAAGCCTATTAATTGACACTTAAAGGAAGCGATGCAAGATAGATAAAGATTTCATTGTCACAGCCGTGCTTACCATTATAATTTCTGTAGTCGGCTGCTTTAGGGAGTCTGGAGGTGGTTTTAACACTCTAAAATGTGTAGCAAAGTGGGCGTAATCCTCTGTAAGTGGGTAATCAGTAGCACAGACTGCTGCACAGTTAATGTGCAGGGGATTAGGCATTACCTTGCTTATAGGTCCTGGAGGGTTAGACACAACAGCTTGATCTTATAGGAAATACAGTGGTCTGTGTCAGTTAATACAGTCTTTATATGTATAGAACATAAAGAAAATATGGGTAAGGCTGTGATTAAATGGATACTATTATGTGCAAAAAGCATATAGTAATATTATGGAGTACCATGGGACCTCAGAGGCAAACGCTTGGCATTTAAAAACGGGAATTGGTTCAGTTCTCAGGGGACCTTGTGGAAAATCAGGGAAGTTTCCGAGCTGGTCACTTTAAAGGAATGTGCCACAGTGAGTTTACCAACTTGTTTCAGACAGTCATTAAGTTGAATGGTGAATTTTCTGCCCCCTTGCTCTACTTTTGCTGTGACGTTTTGACTCTATGCTCCATTTCAACTTCATTCTCCCCAAGGCAAACGCAAAACACACACACCTCAGCAATGTGTCTGAGCTGAGAAACAACATTGGAAGGTTGTGGAAGCAATGTGTTTACTTACAGAAAGTCAAAGAACATTGTGGATTCTTACCTTTTGTATCAGTCAAGTAAATACTATTTGTATACTTTAGACCAGGATTATAAATTTATCTCAGGGGGCTTGTCAGTCTTTACAACACCTTCAAAAATAAAAGTTTTTGCACCGATGTCATGGTTCAGTCAGTAACCCAGGTGTGTGGCCATTATGGAGATACTGGGATGTAAACAACAGAATGGATTACATGCTGGGTATTCAATTCAAGCCGACTTTAGGATGTCTAAAACTCGGGTAACCTCTGCAGATTTAGTTGATGTGCTGATTGCATCCATTTCATTGAAATAAATTGATTTTGCTCCAAAATGTTGCTGTTTGCTTGGGGTGTGACTTTGAAGAGACTTTAAAGAGTTTCAGGCAAAATACAAAGTGTAATTTCCAATAAAGTCCCACTTGAATCATATTTCCCCACTTTGCTCTTTTGGCCTCTGTAAACAGAGTTGCACCTGAATGAGCAAAGGCTTAGTGAATCTGCTCAATATGGAAAACATCTTCTGAGGCCGTTGCCTCTTCTTGACAGCATTACTTTCACTCTGTCATATCTGACAGCAGACCATCCCCTGCTGTCTACGTTCACCTTGTCCCTTCTTTCACTTTTTTCCTTTACTGCTCTTCCCACTTTCCCTTTAATCTCACCCATTCTCCATCATCACCTGCCCTCTAATCCAACTCATCTGCCATTTTTTATCAACAGCATTTCAAAAAGGCAGTCCTCCCTCTTTCCTCGCCTACAATTTTTCACTTTTCCTCCCATTTCCTGCCCCTCTGTGCCATCCATCTCGACTGTGCTCCAGCAAACTCCCCAGTCAGACACAATCCTCTTACCCCATCAGTGAGCAACAGTGAAGCATCCTGGGCCGCTGATGGTGTCCTATGATGGAGTGGTGAGGGACGTTGACTGAAGGACATATGGTAATAACGAGCGACTGCAGCTTGCCTGCTGTGATTTATTTTGGTGAATAGCACAGCCATCAGTGAAGTGAGAATACCTTACAGACAACAGATAGAGTGGTGATCTTAAATCCAATGAAACCTGCTGGGTGAAGAAGAGGAGGAGGAAGGGATGGAACAAGAGAAAAGTAGGACATCTGCTGTCTTTCTAAGGTCCTCCTTGATAGATTTCTAATTCTCAGTGGAGCTGGTGCATGCTCGAGAATCTAAATATGATGGACCCGTCAAAGCCACTGATGAAACCCAACCACTGTCACTGACGCCTGTCAGACAGGTGCATCAAGTAGGAGACGCAACATAACCCCATGCATAATGCATCAATAGCCCAGATCATTTATTTGTCTCTGCTAAAACGCACATCACCTGATTGAGAAACTCTTTGGGTGACATGCTGGGCAGCTGACTGACAGGTTTTGACTTGGTGAGAGGCTGATCCTCATATCTGGACGCATGATTAGTTTACTGAGATAATCAGGGCTCATTGAGATGACGACGACGAACAAGGTGCAATTATAACGCCAGGAAGACAATCAGGACTTGGCTGTCAGAGAGAGCAAAAGTCAAACATGTAATGACGGTGAGCACCAGGAGGATGGAGGTGGAAGTTGTTGGTGAAAGTGTTGTTCAAGTTGCGGAGGAAGAGGAAAAAGAGCTGAGGGTTAGAAAGGAGGGAGCGAGATGGCTGGTGGATTTGCTGAATGTGAAAGCATCCCCTGCTGGGTAAGGACGGCGACAGTATGGAAGGTGGACAGAAAATGCCTGGGAGATAGATAAAAAGTAGATATGTGATAGAGAGATAAGGCGTTTGCCTGGGAATGGCAGATACAAACAAATTGAAGGACAGAATGAAAAAGACACGTCTGCCAGTCAGAGGAGCCAATAGAGGTTAACCTGCCGGCTTAGACAACCACAGGGGAATTAGATAACCTCGGCTGGGCTGCCGCCTTATACCCACCAGCTTGACCTTGATGGCTCCGCTTCTGCAAACATACAGACACTGAGTACAATGAAAATGTCTGGACTGATTCTTGGCACACAGAAGGGCTTATTCCTGATGCTGTATGTGTACGTACTGTTAATATTAGTATTGCAACGAATTATTTATTTTATCAATTAATCTCTTGATTATATTTCTGATCATAGGCATGCTCAAGCAATTTACTATTGCACTTATATTAAACTGGGGGACAATAAAATCGAGACATCAGAGGCCAAGATGTGTATCCACCAACCAGAGAAGATTCAGTTTACATCCATGTCTGTATAATATATGTAGTGAAGACTTTAAGGGCATTTAATAAAAGGTATGAAGTGTATTTTATCACCATATTGACATGTATGATTCCAGCGAATAATTTCCTTTGAGAAACATGCTGTCTTCTAGAGTTGGGCGATATGTTAAAATTTTCCAAATGATCATCTTCAGCCCATCCATTGGTGATTGGCGGTATCTTCGCCCTCCGTCCCCCCATCCTCTCTAGTCTCAGCTGGAAGATGTGTGCAAGTGGCGATTTCACTATGTTACGCATGCTGCATACGTTTACTACATCCAGTAGACAAAGTAAACTGACAAAGTGTCAAGAAATTACACGTTCTCACACTTATTTTCCATTTTAAACGGAGAAATACAACCGTACACCTTCTGAATTCAAGTTTCTCTCTTTTACCGAACTAAGACGACCTTAAATGACTCGTTAACTCCTCGGAAAACACACTTAATTCAAACTAGGCAGAAAAACATGTAAAACTCACCAAAACCGTCTTTGGATTCAATTCTGATGACGCAAAGAGTCTATTTGAGGTGTTTATGACACTCTGAAAGATGGATTCATTGTTTTATAGCCGTTCCTTTCTGTAATGATTGTGAATGTGAAAAAGTCTTTTCTGCACTTGACGCACAATTCAGCTGATGATAACTTCTCTCCTGTTTTGTCTGACCAGCAGTCCCAAAGATATTCAGTTTGCAATGATATAACACAGAGGCTTAGTCCCAAATCCCCACGTTTGAGGAGCTGGAACCAGAGTTGATTATCTATTATCAAAACGTTCATTGAGTAATTTAGTTTCCTGAAATTTTCTAACTAATTAATTAATACTTTTAGCACTAGTTAAAGCTGTAGTATACGATTTGAGAATCAGTTGAGAAAGATTGAGAAGTTGAGAAAAATTTGAAAAAAGCATCCTGCCCACACACACACACCCCTCCCCTCTGTGCTCCTGTGGACACTCCCAGACACACCCCCTCTACCAGAGCAACAAGCCGGCCCAGTAAACAGACACAGAGCCAGCCTTGAATGAAGATGAGAGCGCATCGTTCACAAACGCCATAACGAACACGTTCACAATCAGTGGCGGCGGTGGGGCTCAAATCAATGCCAGAATTTCAATGT
>JAJHUR010113142.1:0-11437 GCA_027495735.1 Lutjanus campechanus | reverse complement strand
TTATTTTATCATTAGTTTGTGTGATATAAAAAAATGAGTTTATAAGTTATATATTGTATTGTAGCTGATAAGAGATGATCATAATGACATTCTGATTACATGAATAAACTAACAGTTTATTGTTGCTCACATTATAACATTTTATATACTTTAAGTATTTGTTGCTCCTGACCTCCATGGAGCCCTGAGCAAAATTCTGCTAAGAGCCCCCCCTAATTAACCGGAGAGCCATGTAGGTGTGTGTTTTTGTTTTGTTTTTTTGTTTTTTTTATTCTGTCCAGTATGTTGTGTGTATGTCGCTTTATGTGGGCCACCACATCTGAATCTAATTATCTATGCACTTGCACTTTAACAACTGGCACTTTACACCCGGCACTTTATAGAATTCACACTGCACTTTATGTCTATGTATGAATGGGTATTTTAATGTGAATTATTGTTTAACTCTTTGTGTATTGTTACTACTATTATTATTTCTCTTTTTTTTTAATTTTATTTTTTTTATTCTCTTTTTCCTCTCCTCTACCTCTTATGCGTCTGTCTTTCTATTACCTGCCAAGGGACTGCGGATGTAAATTAGCAGGCTTGCTAACTCCGACACATTTACATTTGTATTTACATACTGATGTCCATTAATGTGTACTGTCCCTTTCAAATAAATAAATAAAAAAAATTAAAAAAAAAAATATTTTTTTATGGACCTACTTTTGCGTCTGAAATAAAGGTAAACTAACTAACTAAACCATTAGCCACACAGTCACACCTGTCAGCCCAGTGCTCCCAATACAGTCCTCCATCCTTTAAAACTGTTTGCTCCATCTGTCAGCCAAAGAATAAGTGGATCTATATAAAACAGAATGAGTTACAAAAAACAAAACAATATTTATTGAATAGAATATTTTAACATAAATAAGAATTTTTAGAATATATAAACTTAAGAAAAAACTAAAACATAACACTGAGCTTTGGCTCTGCTGCGGGTAGTTAGTCAGTTAATTGATTTTAAATTCAACAGTTAGACAGAAGTGAAGTAATCAGCGGTTATTTCACAGAACAGCTCACCAGTTTAGTGAAACTTGTTCTGTCTGTATTCTGAGGCTGCAGATTGGCTCTGAATTAATGAATAATAACACATTTGAAAAATACTAAATAAATAAACATATAAAGAGAGAAATCAGGCTCCTTCCAAAGCCTGTCTCTTTGCCAAAACAATATGGATTCATAGCAAAGCAGGATTTTGTGAAAGGACACTAATTGGAGTGCTAATTAAAGCAGTTAGTCAGCAGCAGATCTGTCATTAACGGCGTTTCATGAGACTGCTTTATGTTGAAGCTTCTCCACAGGTTCCATGTGGTGATGTACAGATAGGAGACTCCATGTTACATGTTCGCTGAGCTTGGAGCTGGCAGAGGAGGAGAGGAGAGCATATGCGGAATGTTAAGCACATATACTGACATCAAATCATCATATTCATAAAGCCGCTGACAGCTCTCCTGTGGAGGACTTTGATCACGTTCCAGCCCACCAGAAACACACTGAAACACTCCTCAGCTCGCATCTTTGTGCTCAGATGAGATGGTGTTATTGTTGCTGAGTGTGCAGCATTTTGGTCCGCCACGCTGATTTAAGGTGGGATTTTAAAAATTCGTCTTTTATTTGCTGAGACAAAATGAAGATGAGAGGAAGCAGAGGGCTGGACGGCGGAGAGAACACCTACTGATGGTGGTCGAAAAGCCCCATGAGGCATTCAGGGCGGAAGCTCAGTGCTGTTAATTTGCAGCTAAAAATAGTTTCCTGGTGCTGTGACTCTTTCTGTAAAAAATATTGAAACTATATATTTGTGATCTGTTTTTAAACATTTACATCTTCAGTAGGACCGGTGGGTAGGTTAGACTGAAAAGGTCTTGTGCATCTGTCAATCACAAAACTAAATTTGGAGCTCAGTCCCAGATAAAATGCTTGTTAGAAGCCATAAGGGTCATTTTGACCTTTGACTTCCAAACTCTGATATCTCTCATGATAAATACCAGACTTAGAGATTAATGTATTAATTCTGTTTGTTTATCTTTTTATAAATGAAATCACACCAACATGTAAATTTTATCAAACTTATTTATATATTCATCAACATGCAGCCATCACATGTAGTAAACTGTAATGATTGCATATATTCACAACAGTATGAATAACCATCAGTGATCTGATTCAAAATTTAGATTCATCTAGAATTACTCAGAGCGAGAACCAGTTAAGTGTATTTTATAAGATTATAAACATGTTATTCTAACATTAATAAAAGGAAATTTCCACATAGAACATCACAAAAAAAAATCACAGCCTTAGGAAAAAGTCTGGAAACACATACAGAAATAAAAACCCCCAAAGGTTGGAAACATTACTGTTTGTCATGAGAAAGGGTACTTAATTAGAGTTATAGATGCTGAGACAAAAGTGTTACAACCGTCCCTGGTCTCCCCTACTTTATTTTAATTGAGTCTAATTAATCAATTACTGTAGTTTAATGTTGAGAAATTGGAAAGACCACCTGTGGAGTTTTATTGACAGGGTGACAGTTGCTAAGCAACCAATGAAACATAAAGATAATCACATTTTCTTTGCATGTGTAATTTAAAACATTTTAAATGAAAATACAGACATTCTTAGGGAAAGTCAGGTACCAGCAGTGTTGTCATTTTTTTTTTTTAAATTTAATTTAATAGTTATTGCACATTTAAATTTGAGAACAGTCAAAATGACCGCCCTGCTGTTCTAGTCTTAAAGAGCCTTGAATGTCATCTTCTGTGTTTATATTGTTAAATGTAGCGTAGTGTTTGCTCCTGGATAAAATGTAAAAAAAAAGAACACAAAACAAACACAAAATGTCTCCATCCTGCTCATGTGGTGTATTCCAAGTGTCTGCGAGCCGCAACATTAAAATTTAACCACAAAAGACGCCATTTACACCATGTTTTTAGCCGAAATGTCAACTGTAGCATGTAGCAGGTAGCATGTAAACATGGTGTTGATGTATCGTGAGACTTTGTATGCACATGTGAAAATAGCACGAGATCGACGCCATGTTTACATGCTACCTGCTACATGCTACAGTTGACATTTCAGCTAAAAACATGGTGTAAATGCCGTCTTGTGGTTAAATTTTCATGTCACGGCTAGCAGACACTTGGATTACACCACATGAGCAGGATGGAGACGTTTTTTTTACATTTACATTTGGTCTCCATTCACTGCCATTAGCTGCAACCCTATTTTCTGCTGAAACTCCAGGATTGTTTTGTGATCTTCACCCATCCTCACATCGGCATAGGGGTGAGTACATATTGAGTGGACTATTACTCTGGGGTGGAATATTGCTTTAACTTTTGTGATTGTAATGTCATGGTGGATGTCTGTATTTGTTTCTTGTCCTGATGTTGACTATGATGTAACAAATGTAGCTGCTATGATGCAAGACAAATTTCAGACTCATTCTGACAATAAACATAAGTATCAATCAATCAATGGGGATGATACCTGGGGTTGAGAGTTTGGGTCTCATTATGAGAATTATTAACAATAACAAAATATAGAATATTACCATCCCACAAAACAATGCACTTTTTTGTCTGGATATGTGTCATTTCGAGGCCCCTCAGAGCTTCTGTGCTTTTTCCTCAACATCAAATAGTTGGAGGGATCTTCCACTTCCTCTGTACTTTAATAAAACCTCCATAATCATGTGATGAACTGATTTAACAGGAAAAGGAAAAATTAATAACTGAACACTGTGATGGCCAGAATAGAGGAAAGGATGAGAAACAGGCACTGATAAAAGATTGTATTTAGAGTAGAATCAGGTCAATTACACATCTATCTTGATATTTAAAGAATTTCATTAAGCCACACTATCTTATTTAATATGATTACAGCAGTATTTAATTTACATAGTATCTTTATTCTGACCAAACTCACACACCTGTCCAAATCCATGTGCTACTATGTGAATGTACCAGAAGAGGGATAATGCAGTAGATTTTTTGCAATTTAGATGAACTGACCTGACATTTAAAAATGTCAGTGTTAGTACACAATTAGGTTTGTAGAATATTTGATTTAGCTGTTAAGTAGTGTGCAAATTGTAAAAAAAAAAGCAAAAAAAAAAAAGCCATGGGTATGGGTAACTTTTTCATCCATTTGTGGCACAAAAAAACTTTGTTAATTCATATCTAGCAAACATCAATACTGAGTTAGTTATTATTGTTTAAAATAACTGTCACAATTCTAGAATTACAGTTTTGAACCCAAATGCAGACACTGGAGACAGACGGGAACAATTCAGTGATTATTAATGAACAAAAACAAAACACAAAAAAGTTACAGTGACAGCAAAAGGTGCAACAAAGGCAACCAAAAAATTCAACTGATGAGACACAAAAATCAAAGATCAGGAAAATCTAAATCCAAAAACTACCCAAGGAAAAAACAAGAAGCAAAAAGTCCACGAGAAAACACTAGGAATTCAGACAAACTGAAGAGGATGAACTGCCAACTAAGGAGGGGAAGATGCTGAATTAAAGCGATATTCCACTCCTACATGATAATCCACTCAAAATGTACTCAACTGAAGATCTTCAGTTCACAAAACAATCCTGGAGTTTTGGCAGAAAATCCTTTAAATACACAAGGGAGGACAACAAGACAGGTGATGAAAATAATCAGCGATCAAAAAGAGTGGGAAAACAGACAAAGACAGGAAGTAAAAACAAGGACACACAAGGGAGGACACAACAAAATAAAACAGGAAGTGACTATGAAAAACCCAAACCATAACAGTAACAGTTACTTCACAATGGCAGTTGCAGTTATGGAAGTGGATTTATTGTGTTATTCCAAGTGTGAAGTGCAGTCATTCATTGCTACTGTAATATATGAGAGTATAACTAGTATAGCTTATCAAGTTTCAACATCTACTGGGGGGCAATGGAGATGCATTTGCATTTCCTGCACCAGAGGCAGGGATAACATGTATCTCCACTTGGGATAACCCACTCAGGTGTTAGGTCAGGCTTTTCACAGTAATCCCAGCTTTTCTTAGCTTTCCGGTCCCTCTCCAGGCCTGTATATTCTTTTTTTTTTTTTCAGGTCAAAAACACAAAAATCACAGAAATGGGGAGTAGACTGTGCTGCAGCATCCCAACATACTAGGCATTATAAAAATACAGTTTATAATGAACAAGCTGGAAATTGTATTCATTTGGAGGTAGACTTTACCTGTGGGTGTTTGGAGTAAGATAAAGAGGTTTTGGCTTGTAGATAAGTGGCACTTTGAAAATTTAATAAAATAAGGTGTAGTTCTGAGCAACATGCTGAACATTTTTAACATTAGACTAACACAAGACTGATAGCGTGGCTTATGCTTTCCCTTTTTGTGTTGCCACTTTGATGTGAAAATAGAAAATCAGTGTCCCCACAGCTGCTAATGAGTTGAATATCACCAGACTTATCCTTTAAAGTAGCAGCTCTGGATTCAAAGGAATACTCCACACAAATCTTTGGCGTGCACTCTCCAGTGGTTTAAAATGTTTATCGTGTTCTCGTTAATGGATATCAGCAGACTGAACCAGGACAATAATTGGAAAAAATATTCATAGAAACTTCCTCTAACCACTCTTAGAACATAATTCATTTTATTCTGTTTATCCACATGTGCCCACTCATTTCTAGTTCAATCCATTTTGCCAGACAAGAATGATAGTGGATGATTCTGCAAAACCCCACATTACATTCAGTCGTCCAATGTTTTTTCTGGCTTTCTTTAATATTTGCACAAGGCAAGCAAGGTTGAAATGTGGTTAAAGTTAGGGAAACATCTTGGTCATGGCACATATAGCCTATGGCAGTCCCTCTGGGATTATTTTGCTGGCTGTTTTTGAGATTGTTGTGGCCTAAAATGCCTGATTTCACAGCAGCTTTTCCAAAACATTGCAATTCATGTTGGGATGTTTTTAGGCTTTTTTTTTTTGCAATGAAATTGCAGCGGCAAGTGATATATATATATATATATACATACATGAGTCATTGCAATCAAAGGCAGCTTGTCCCAGGGAACCACACGCTATTCTGAGTGTTCCAAGTAACCTCACCAAAAAGGCTCACAAGTACAAAAACTCTAACAAAATCTGCTTCATTTGTAGATGAAGAAGTGCACAGAGTGTTGATAAACACAGAATTCACAGGGATTGGTTGAATTTGTGTGGAGGCACTGGCCTGTGGATTCCATTATGGTTAGGGACAGATTGTGGTTGAGGGTTTATAAAAAGGCAAATGAGCATTTGTTACAATGCACAAACAACATGTCCACATCCTAATTTTGTCTCTGGCTACATATAAGAGACAAACTGCACTAGCACTGGGTGTAAATCAGGAGGTGTAGAGTCCAACCTGAATGTAACCCTAGAACACTGGGTTGAATTTGTCAGAATTTAGCAGAATATTCCTTTAAGGTCTTCAGTGGCAGAATCCAGTGAGAGCAGATGACTGCACTGCTGGCTTTTTATAAAACAGTCATGGTTAAATTATTTCAAACACAGTTTCCAACCTCTGCCCTTCATTATACAGACACTAACACGGTATCCTCAATATGTGAGGACTTCAGTATTCTACAAAAGCATTTGTGTTACACACAGATGTTTTGTGCATTTGCAGATTAGTTTCAAACAACCAATAGGCTTTGTTTTGACTCAATGATTCTAATACAATTTATATTCAGGTCCATTCCTGTTCCCTGTCTGCATCCCCTCTATGTTGGCTTTGTTTCTTTGCTTTTATTTCATTCCAACACAGAGAGCAATAAATGAACAGATAAACCGCTTTACACCCAAAGAATCATATGAAAAAGCCAATAAAACACAGGCCTGGAGTCAGCCCCCATCTTTCTGGATTCTATATTCCCATATTGCAGGTGAATGATAATAATATTCTTAAACACAGTGGGTGCTCCAGACTCGAGCTCAATGAGGCGTGCAGAGCCCAGGTTGTCTCAGTGATGGGAGAAGCGTTAACCAGCGCGCTCTGCTCTGGTTAATCTAGTCATTCCCAGCCTTGACACTCAGCTTCAGGGAGTCCTGCTGAGAAAATGGCCGGGCAGATGCCTGGGGCGGCGCGCTCTGCTATCGATCAAATGAGAATTTGCCCTCCCTGTTTCAAGGCCATCTGTGTAACCTCACACTGCAATATCTCTCAGGGGGTTGTGTCTTTGTTCTGGTTTAAGATGTGGTGAGTTGCTGAAAGTACAAACCTTGTGTCCCCCTCATGCCTGTCTGTGTTTTCCTACCTAACTCCTGACTGCTGCGTCTCTCTACACAGAAGCACCGTCAGGAGAGGCAAACCAGGACAAATGTTTGGGGCCCCAGTGGACCCCTGATGGCCACTCATATCGGCACATTTTGCAATGTCAGCTATAACTTAAACCTCCCATAAAGGCAATGAAGTGCACCACTGCTGACTCAAAAACCTTCTAAGTGGGACCCCTTCTAGGAGAATCAGGAGAAAGCAGTCCGTCCTCCCTAACATACTGACAGACACAAGTCACTGACTGACTGGACTGACCTGCAGGAGACAGTAATCCCACCCAGAAACATTTGGTTGAAAAGATGTTGAAAAAAACATTTTTGCCAGTCGTCTATGAAACATTTGATTTTGATTAAAAGTGGAAGGTGAAAATGGTGAATCTTTTTCATATTGTTGAAAAGACAACGATTTAAGAACCTCCATCTGAGTCTGGTTGTAATTGAAAGTGAAAGGTGAAAAGTCACTGCTGAAAAGACATGGTCCAAATTTCAACGTCTCTTTCAAGGGTCTGCAACCTTTCTGATCAAAAGAACTGACAGAAATCTGTCAGGTGCTGCAACCATTACAACAATTAAATTCTGTCCTTTCCCTGAAGACTTTTGTTTTGTTGGCATCCATAGCTCACTTATGTAGACTCAAGAAGACTTGCTGGCCACCTAATTTGTCATTATTTTGGTGAATGAAATGGTTTTAATTGGGAATATTAACATTTTAAACATCATTCAGTTTCATTTCAATGCATTTACTCAGCAGTTTTAATACAATTTTTTGGGAAAGGTTTATCTAAAGTAGTAAATTATCTGAACAAAGGATCAGTAGTTGGTAAAACTTTTTTCCAAACTAAAAAATCCTGCAGTATGTTGCCTTGAAATTTTGAGTTTTCTCAACTTTTTCAATAAATAAAAATAAAAATTTAAAAACCAAATACATAAATAAACATATTATTCATTTCCATGTCATTGTTTGCCAAACTCACAGGGAGCCACTAGAGATGACCTAAAGAGCCACATATGGCTCCTGAGCCACAGGTTGAAGATTTTTTAGCTAGCTTTGGACCAAATCAGATGGACCAAACAAGACACAAATTTTGACGTTTCATTTTGGGCTAAATCAAGGCCATGATGGACCTACAAGATTAAGCCCAAAATATATGATGTGAAATGACCTTGGGTACTTTTTGGGATGTGTTGAAAGTCATCTAGCCTGCTGGAAATGTGTAAGAAGAAGAAGAAGCTGTTGCTGTGCATTGGAACAATCACATCCATGGGAGTGATGTTTTGACGCAGCTGCCATATTGGTGTGGGGAAGTCACACCTCCTAATGCATGTAAGTCTACAGAGGCAGGAGGATGATCCACAATTATAAACATCATCACCATTTTAAATCAGCTGATACAGTCTTCTGCTGTACCACCAGACTACAGAGCAGCCTCTTTCCTCAGGCTGTGAGACTCCTCATTTCATCTTCCACATGAATACACAACACTGAAGTTTACAATACCATTGCACATACTATATGGGTGATTAAGTGTATGGGTATTGTAGCAATCAAGGTCTTTAAGCATGAATGCCTCTCCATCACACACACAGACACACACACACAGCAGTCAGCAAAGGAAATATCTTTTCCTGGGGTTTCAAACTGAAGTGATGCTTAGTCTGTCCTGAGAGAGATTTTGGATTAGCATACCAACCTCTGGCAGCCATCTAGAAAGTCTGTTGTTCATTGTGCACTCATTCTATAGAATCAGATTATTCTCCAACTCCATCCTCCTCTTTATTGATCCACCATTTAACCGCCTTGCTCCCAGACTGACCGTGGAGCCAGCAGCAGCACAGGACTACAGGAGGTAACTCCAGAGTTGTCAGGTTAATTTTTTTGATTGGCCAGTCTCAAACTTGAGTATTGTTGTTTGCTTCATTCATTGGCAGCTGGACTGTTGTCTGCTGGTACCTGGTTGTTAGCGATTGTTACAGGGCCATTAACTGACAGAAGTGTGTCCTTGTAGTTGACTGGTAGATATTTCCAGTGTCAGACTTTAATTCTGACTGGCACCTGGCTCACCACTGGTCAAACCACTGCAGTATATATGTACATAAGTAGGTAAAGGTCGACTGTCATTTACACAATTACACAAAGTACAATGTACAGTGAGATTCAGTCTCTACATTTAACCCATCCTCTTATTAGGAGCAGTGGGCAGTCGCTGTGCGTCCTGAGACCAATTCTAGTTGATTCCAGTAGATGCATGGACATATACATATCCAGAACACATACATACATACACTGCATCAAGGGGATAAAACTTATATAGTGTTGTCGAATGTCAGTAAATGATCCTTGATACCTTGAAACAGCTGAGTGAAGTGATGGGCAGCAGCTTCCTGTAGGTTTGGTGCAAAAGCATCTTGCAGGTTCAGGAAAACAATGCCTGCAGAGCTGAATTAGGCCAATACCCTCTATACATCAAACTTCAAAAAAGAGCAATCAAATACAGAACCTTCACTCAGCTGGTCCTGATACTTAGTTCACATTCTAACTCTGTTCTGCCTCAGGACCAGTCTGAGAACAAATCAATTAGATTCAGTCAAATTGTAACACAACAGAAGCAAAACCACATCACCATTTCAAACACACAGACTTAAGCGCAGAGCAAAATGCCTGACCTAAAAAGACAGTGTGGCAGATTATCTGACCACAGTGACTGACTATAAACAAAGAACCACGCTGACAAAGTACAGATTCAGTGAGCACAGTCTCGCCATCGAGATGGGCAGATACAAAAAAATCTTCAAAGAGGAGCACTCCTGCCAGCTCTGCAAGGTAGCGAAAGTAGGGACTGAACTGGCCTTTCTCACAGAATGTGCAAAAAATCAGACAATCCACATCAAGTATTTGCTCAAATTTAAAAACAAATATCCCGAACTTGACCAACTGAGCGATCTAAAGAAACTACCAATATTGTTGGGAGAACATAGATAGAGCTGCAAGTTATGTCTTCACCTGCCACATTTTGAGGAACAGCCTCCCACCCTCATCCTAAATTGTTGTTAATATTGTTGCTGATATCTATTAGTTATGTCCAGTTTTGTGTTCTTGCTTAACACTTTACACATTGTGCTATTTTCTTGTTTCATTTTGTACAACATGTTTTGGCAATACTTTATTATGATCATGCCAATAAAGCCACTTTGAATATGAATTTGAGAAAAAAAAAATTTTTTTTAAACAACTGTGCCTGTACAGAGACCTACTGTGGTCTTTAGTTGTCTCTGAGGGACCAAGCTGGTATGAGGAGTCATAGATGAATTTTAATTTATTTAGCCAAAAAGGAGAGACAAATTTCTACATTTTCCAACAAATGTTTTGGGCCCATATAAAAGGTCAGCTGACCAGAACTTAACAATGAACACAAACAGAATATAAGTGAACAGAGCCAAATGTCTATTCTTTGAATTTCCAGCCGTCTGGATGCTGTGCAGCACGTTGCTGCCTCTCACAGTTCTGTGTCAGAGGATATCTACTGTGGTTCCACAGATATAAGCCTGCGGCGGACATGAATTGAAGGACTGTTTTTACTATTATTGGTTGGCTCTCAGCGGGACTGAGCCGATTCTTTGGTGTGTTGGTCCGTATTCCCACTGCGTGCAGCCTTGTTCGTTCCTCTGTTTAACTGTTGCATTCCATGAGCAGATGTTTTACAGTTTCTGGCTTTGTGCACAGTCCACACAGTCCTATTTCATGTTTGCGATTCCTGGCAAGTCCCATGCCAGTCCACGATATGCATACATAACAAACTGAACACAAAGGGAAACACACATAATGACTGATCTGACCATGGTGTGCACCAAAGGGGGAAACAAAGACAAAAACTAGCAATGAAACGACAAATAAAACAATGTAGGACAATTTGTCTGTGCAGGTAAATACTTGAAATACAAAAGTACCAAAAACATATATTTATATATATTAAAGAGACAAAATCTCTATCTATTCATTCACACTCCTCTCCATGATGTGAGGGCACTTGGTACAATCTGTTTGGCCCTTGCTTTATTTAACAGCTGTGTATGTGTGTGTGAGTGCAAGA
>JAJHUR010113139.1:0-11367 GCA_027495735.1 Lutjanus campechanus | reverse complement strand
AAGAGGACCCAGAGCCTCCACAGATTAGAGAGGAACAGGAGGAACTCTGCATCAGTCAGGAGGGAGAGCAGCTTGAAGTGAAGCTGGAGACTGAGAACAAGGAAGAGATCAGTCATCAAGGCAGGCCGCTGGATATCATGTGGAAACCTGAAATAAAGTCACAGAGGATAGGTGAGTAAAACTTCATTATTTTAATAACACAAAATAAAGGAATTAAATCTTTATATAATTCCAATGGTTTAATTGTAGTTTACTGTTCAAAAGTTTGGAATCTACTGCTAGAAAAACTTGAAAAACATTAAACTAAGTTAGTGCAGATGGCTGAGATATGGGAGCCCATTTCCACCTGTAAAAGGGGAAAAAATCTCCATAGATTGTGAGAAAAGAAATCATGATTCTGGCATATGTCGTGTCAAAAAAAGCCTCAGATTATGGACCAGTCGGTCTGGGCTTAATGCCACAACAATTCGTTATCTTTATCAAAATTCTTCAGTTTTTACCTTTGTTTCAAAGTTCAAATCATAAAGGAAAAAGTTCAAACACAAAAGAAAAAAATCACTGATTTAAAAGAAAAGTCACTGAGAGTAGCAAGTTCAACCAAACAAGGTTTATTGACTTCTCTGACAACGAAAAATCAACAGACGTGAGCCAACTCCGGAGTTGGACTGATGAGAGAGCTTAATAGACCTGTATTTATAACCTCCAAGGGGTCTCTGCCCCTCCTTGTGCTTGTTTAGATCACGTTTGGCACCTTCCAGTTTATTATTTTCCCACTGTCTAAAACAATCTCAACACCGGTTCCCATGCTTTAATCATCCTTTTTTTGTTTAATCAACCCAAAGCTTTCTGGCCTCGCTATTCCCCTGACAGTTGACTTGTGGTGTGGTATCTGAGCAGCCAAGTGTCTTACAATGTATCAAGCGTGCTGCAATTCACTGGCAAAAACAAAATACCTTAGATAACAAAGGCTGCTCAATGCTGCATCTTCTTTGGCCCAAACTAACTACCTCTAGGGAGGGGCAACCCTGCAGCTGCCTCTCTCTAGCACACATACATACCTTTTACTACAATAGGCTATGATATTATATATTATCTACTATGATAGATAAAATTTACCACTACACATAAAATGTCATAATTATGAAATTCTAAAAAGTTGTAAATATGAGTTAAAAAGTAAAAATTCTGAGATAAAAAAGTCAAAGTGATGAATTATAAAGTCTGAATTGTGAGTCAGAGGATTTTATCTCTTTTTATCTCACCATCAGTGTTTTCCATGCATTCATTTATTTGTGGCGGCCCACCACAATAAGAGCATGGGCCGCCACAAATAAAGATCTGCCATCCACGATCGATTAATGCAGATTAAAGTAGGAATAAAATGATATAATAAGAACACACACACTTGGACCCAGGATACAGTTACACTGTCATTCTGCGAAGCACTGATAATTATTAATGTTTATTATATATTATTGACTTTTAATTATGACTCATCATGGTATTATTTTTGTTTTTACTCTAAGTATTATATACTCAGAGGACTACTCCATACCTTTGAATGCCTTTGATCCCTCTGAGCAATAGTTTAATTTAAGAAATATAAGAACTGACCAGTAATTGATCAAATAAAAACTGGAAGCTGAGCATCAAACACTGTGCTGATTTAAATAGGAACAGGAAAGGGTGGTCCCCACAGATGACAATCCTGAGCAATGGTCTCTCAAGTTATGGCGCGGGAGTATGTGTGCATGTGTATGTGCATCTGCATGTACGTGTGTGTGTGTGTCCTTGATTGAACCCAGATGTTTCCTCAGGTGGTTATTTCTGAGAACTCCGTCCCCAGATACTTAATTTTTGGGTGTTTCAAAACACCATCAATAAGAAAACAACACAAACATCAACATAATAGGTAGTTGCAAACTTCTGAATGGTTGTTTCTACTGGTACGAATTTGTTTGCATGTCTGTGTGTTTGTCCAGAGCTCCTACATCAACATGTCTGTAAGGAGGAGGAGGTTCTCACTGACCAGCAGCTCTGTAACCAGGAGAGGAACTCCAGTCTGGACCAAGAGGACCCAGAGCCTCCACAGATTAGAGAGGAACAGGAGGAACTCTGCATCAGTCAGGAGGGAGAGCAGCTTGAAGTGAAGCTGGAGACTGAGAACAAGGAAGAGATCAGTCATCAAGGCAGGCTGCTGGATATCGAAAGGAAACTTGAAATAAAGTTACAGAGGATAGGTGAGTAATACTTCATTATTCTACTAACACTAAACAGAGAAATTAAATGTATATACAGTCCCAAAGGTGTAATTGTAGTTTACTGTTCAAAAGTTTTGAATCTCCTGCTAGAAAATTTTTAAAAACGTGAAAGTAAGTTAGTTTAGATGGCTGAGATATGGGAGCCCATTTCCACCAGTAAAAGGGAACAAATCTCCATGGTAAGTCATAATTAGGAGTAAGGAAGACATAATTATGGCATAAAATGTAAAAATTATGAAACTGTATAATGTTTCATTATGAGATAAAAAGCTCAAACTATGGGATAAGTCTTCATCATGAATCATTAGTTTAAAAGAGTAAACATTTCAAAAAGCCATAATTATGAGTTAATGATTAAAATGAGATTTTTAAAAAAATTCTGACATTTTATCTCTTTTTATCTCACCATCAGTGTTTCCCATGCATTCATTTATTTGTAGCAGCCCGCCACAATAAGAGCATGGGCTGCCACAAATCGAGATCTGCCATCCACGATCGATTAATGCAGATTAAAGTAGGAATAAAATGATAAAATAAGAACACACACACTCTTACACTTTGACCCAGGTAATAGTTACACTGTCATTCTGTGGGGGGAAAACTGACAATTATTAATTTTTATTCTATGTTATTATTTTATATTATTGACTATCATAATTATGTCTTACCATGGTAATATATTTTTGTAATTTTCTTTTTACTGGTATTTTCAAGTTGCAAGGTGTGAAAGAAAAAAGACAGAAAGAAAAGCAAAGAAGAGAGAGGACAAAAGAAGGGTTAGGGTTAGCCAGAGGGTGAGTAGGTCCTGGGTCGGTGCTGCGGTGGGTGGAGGAGGGAGTGGGAACAGAATCAAACCTGTTGAAAAACAGATTTAGTTCATTTGCCCACTCCTGCTCTCCAGGCTCGGAGCCCCTCCCTCTGTCTTTGTTCCAACCAGAGATTGTGTTCAGACCTCTCCACACCTCACACACCTTGTTTTGTTGAAGGCGCTCCTCCAACTTCCTTCTGTAGCTGTCTTTGCCCCTCCTTATTTCTCTTTTCAGTTCCTTTTGGACCCTCCTCAACTCCTCTTTGTCCCTCGACCTAAACACCCTCTTCTTCTCATTCAGTGGAGTTTTCAGTTCAGGGGTCACCCATGGCTTGTTGTTGGGAGAAGCACCGTACCTTCCTGGTCGGCACAGTGTTCTCCACACAGAAGTTAATATAGTCTGTGATGCAGTGGGTCAGACTGTCAATGTCCTCCCCTTGTGGACTGCAGAGCACTTCCCAGTCAGTTGTTTAAAAACAGTCCCTCGGTGCCATGCTGGTCTCCTCAGACCATTTCCTCACATACCTGATGCTCACCATAGGTATGTATGCAGGAGAAAGATGAACCAGGTTGTGGACTAAGTGGTCCATTGGGAGTAGGGGTGATGAGCAGTATGCATCCTTAATATTTGCATACAGTAAGTCCAGTGTTTTATTGTCTCTGGTATGGACATGGGCCATACATTAGTGCAAGGAACAGGATTTTTCAGTTAGAGTGGGTTACTGTCCATACAGTATAAAATCCATTTTCCCAGACCTTTATGCATTGGTCAATTTGTAACCTCAAGGAAAAGGTCAGCCTCTCCATACAGTTTATTTTGTTTACAATTGCAATACAGTCGTCCTTTGATGGAGGGTTTGCCGCAGCCACTTCCGTGTGATGGCTTTCTTGCTTGCAACAAGACGGGCTGTATAGAGATTAGGGCTGTCACTTTTTATTCGAGATTCGAACATTCGTTCAGATATGAGGTGAAAAGTTCACGTTCGAACTGTAATTACGTATTCGAAATGTCAGCTGATGTCCTGAGCGGACAATCATGACACCAAAACATCTGAGAAGCAGCGTGTGGAAGTATTTTGGGTTCTACACCGTGGATGGCAAAGTCACGGACAAGATAAGACTGTTTGTTGACTTTGTAAAAAGCAGCTGTCTTACCCGGGATTTACACCAGGCGAGGCTGCGCCGCGGTTTTGTTCCATCATGCGCGCAACTGCAGCTCCCAACAGCTGCGTTTCAGAAGCGTTTCAGCAGCGGAGTGTTTTACCCTCCTGATCATGTTTACTTACTCAGATTTTGTTGATTAGGTTCTCCTTCCTTTGTGCTTCTACCATGAATAAACAGGCTACGTTGTAAAATAGTTTATTTTCTGTCTGTCTTCGTGAGTCTGCACGGGGTCTTTTATTTTGAAAATTTACCGGATTCTCCCTACCTTTTCTGTGTCTGACTTCCTGCCCGTTCGATCAGCTGTGTGCTAATTGACGTGGCAGCAGCCGCGTCGGGCTCACCTGCTAGTTTACCACCCAACTGAGGCAGAGGCACCACAGACGAGTGGAGCAGCACCTAGTGTACAGCCGCGTTTGACTGCGTATTATTCAGCACACTCCGGCTGTTTGTTTTTTTTGCGGGGGGGGGGGTTCGAATTTATTCGAACGAATTACCGGTCATTTTAAATTCGTTCAAACTTGATTTTTTTGAAAAAGTGACAGCCCTAATAGAGATAGTTATCATGAGCAATTAGATTGTCTGGGAATTTATCACACTGCCTCCAACAATCGTTCTGACCAAGAGAACCTCGCTGTAAAAATCTGACTTTGGGAGTCACAAAAAAAACATATATTCTTCCAGCAGAACTCTCGCCAGGTCTTTGGGTTGGTAGTTTTAACCTGATTCTCCCAGATATCGTTCCAGTCTTCTTCAGATATCTCCAGGTCTGATTCCTTCTCCTATTTCTGTCTGACCTGAGCAGCAGAGAGATTTCTGGAGTTTTGTATTCCCTTATATATCTTTGACACTAGATGTTGAAACCTTTTAGCTACATATGCTTCAGCAAATATATTAATCACATCAGTTTGAATATCATCTGTTTGTTCAATTTCTTCATTAAAGTAGCCCCGACCTGGAGGTATCTGAAGATTTCACATTTTCAAAGGTTATATACATTTGACAGGTGAGTAAAAGCCTCCAGCTTGTAACCACTGGCTATACTGCAGTAAGCCATCATACCCTTGTGGGCCCAGTGTCTCAACTGCATATCTAAACCAATGGTATAAAGTCCAGATCGTGAGCCACCCATTTCAGTGTTCTTACATGCTTCTCAAGGTGAAAACGTTCGCGGGTTTTAAACCGTACGCTCCGGGCCACCTTGGTCCATTGATTTAGTTCCTACAGGTACAAGTTCCAGTTTTGGTAGTCACCCAGTACCGACTGTGCTGGTAATTCAAAATGCATTAATTCTAAATCTTTCCTCGTAGTCTGATGGCAAATGAGAGTCGATGCAGAGATGAGACGGAGGCAGGGACTTAGTGCATAAGAGGAGCAGTTTATTCAACAAATAGAAAGCCAGAGTAATAATGCACAACCTCCTCTTATAGTCTCATCTGTCTATGCTCTCCCATGCCATCACGTGTGGGGACAAAAAGGAGTTAGCCCACCAATCTCATGGGGACCACTTCACTTGTGGGCCCCAAAATTCGGGTCCTACTAGTTTTTTTATTTTAATCAACTCAAGAGCACCTCCAGAATGTTCCAGCTAAATATCAGAGGGGGTTCCATATGTCACGATTTGGCAGATTTGTGTGTATCAAGTGTGTATGTTTGCGCCCCCTAACGACAAGAGTTTGCCAGTACACTTTGATACACACTTCTGGAAGTGTGTATGACTAGCCCTGCCCCTCCGCACATCCAGCCAATGAAAATCGTTCTACTAAAGCAGCCAGTCCTGACTTTCGTTTTTCACACACTTAAGGAAGTTCATGGTTAGCTACAGGTAAGCACATTTTGTTAATTATTTTGTCATTAAATGCATTCATAAAACATGAGTGTTTAGTACCATTAGTCCTGTCGTAACATTGCTGAAACTTTGAACTGTTTATTGCTAAATGTTAACAAATGTGTGATACATTTGCCTCTTTGCTATCCGGCAGGCGAAGAAATTTCCTATGATTATGGAGGAAAAGACTGGCCATGGCGAAAGGTATGTATCAGTTTGTGCAAGCTAACATACTATGTTTTTGCAATGTTTTCTCAGATGTGCAAGGTTAAGTGGTTTGTGCAAACTTCTTAGGCAGCAAGTGAACACTTAATGCTTGGCTTTCTGTTTTCCTTCTTGTTCAGCAGCCTATTTCTGTCAGGCAGAAACTTATTTTCTCTCACAGGGCAGTGTCATAACTTTTGTATTGTGTTTGCAGAAGTCAGCAGAGGTTCCGCCAAGAACCCAGAGTGACAGTGCGGCTTTGGACATGGTCGCTGTTCCATCTATGGAGACTGCTCTCAACACTCCTCCAGCTACTGTGGGAGGCGTCTCATCTTGCCCAGAGCTCTGTGACGAGGTGGGACATGGATTCAAGGTCTCAATCACTATGCCTGATTCCTGTCATCTTTGATAGATTTAAGACTTTCTGGATCAGGGCCCACTCTCCTAACTATTGGGGAACACATGTTTTTGTATTTTGTTTTATAGAAGCCAGCAGAGCGTCCGCCAAGAACCTCACCTGACAGTGCATTGGTGGACAAGGTCGCTGTTCCTATGGAACGGCCTACGGAGTCTGCTCTCAACATCCTTCCACCTACTGTGGAAGGCGTTTCATCTTGCCCAGAGCCCTGTGACAAGGTGGGACATGGATTCAAGGTCTCAATCGCTATGTATAACTCCGGTATTTTTTGTTAGAGTGACGGCATATTCAGAACAGGGCATACTTTGAAATCTCAAATCTCTTGTGTTAAGTGGGTTATATAGGTAGGCCTTAGTCATTTTCAGAGGATGTTAATTTTGATGATTGGATATTTCATAAAGACACAGCTTAAGAGTTTAGAATGATAATGCCTAAACAACATAGTTCTGCACTGTGGTTGTTGTTTAGTAATCACCATGCACTCCTCACATGCTCTGACAAATGTATCAGTTTGTGCAAGCTAACATACTATGTTTTTACAATGTTTTCTCAGATGTGCAAGGTTAAGTGGTTTGTGCAAACTTCTTAGGCAGCAAGTGAACACTTAGTGTTTAGCTTTCTGTTTTCCTTCTTGTTCAGCAGCCTATTTCTGTCATGCAGAAACTTATTTACTCTCACAGGGCAGTGTCATGACTAGTGGGGACCACACTTTTGTATTGTGTTTGCAGAAGTCGGCAGAGGTTCCGCCAAGAACCCAGTGTGACAGTGCAGCTTTGGAGTCTGCTCTCAACACTCCACTCACAGCAGAACAGACGAAACGGAAACGGAAGACATTAGGACAGCACCAGACCATTAAAAAGAAACGGAAGAATGTAAGTCACTTGGAGGTTGAACATGAAATTCACAAATTTATTCAGTAAAGCCTACTTTATACTCAGTCTGCAACGCTGTCTCACACAGACAACAGGCAACCTGCAAGCCCACAGCAACACGTGACGGGCTTGTAGGTGGGCTGTTGTCAGCGACACGTGATAGGCTTGTAGGTCGACACTTGCACGAGAGTATGAATTGAGCTGAAGCCTCCTGACTTGAAATCAGAGTTTTGGGTTAAAATTCAATCTAGTGCAGATGCCTATATTCAACTGATATGACTGCTGTTCCTTTTCTTAGATCAGCACATGGCGATTTCAACACGCATGTGAATTGACTTGATTAAAAGTTCAGTTAAAATCCACTAAAAAGACCACACTTTTGTATTGTGTTTGCAGAAGTCAGCAGAGGTTCTGCCAAAAACCCAGAGTGACAGTGCGGCTTTGGACATGGTCACTGTTCCATCTATGGAGACTCCACTCATGGCAGAAGAGACAAAACGGAAGACAGGACAGCACCAGCAGCAAACCAAAAAAAAGCAAGATGAGCTGGCAGTGGATCATTCTTCAGACGAGTTGGAGTTGGATGGCACAGTGGATCAGTTGGGTGATGAATCAGAATGGGATTCCTCCAGGGTAGACATGGGAGACGAATGTATACTTCCTAAAGGTGAATGTGAGGACAGCATAGATGATTCGAATGGAAGTGAAGAATTCTTCGATGACATGATTCATCTGACATCCAAGCAGAAAGCTAAAGAAAAGAGGACCACAAAGAAAGGCCATACAGTGTCATCAAAGAGCAGAGCCCCAGGTTCATGGAAAACAAGAAGCAGCATCCCTACCACATCAAAAAGTCCTCCTGTTAAAGAAGATGGTGATAGACCACTGTCTCCTCCATCTGTGTCTGTTCCTGTAGTCTCCAAAAAGTCAGATGGGAAAAGGGTGTATGACAAAAAGCAGTACTGCCACTATTGTGAAACTTCAGTAACTAAATATGCAAGACATCTGGAGCGTCATCACAGTACTTTGACCGAAGTTGCCAAGGCTTTAAGTTACGAGAAGGGTTCAAAGGAAAGAAAAAGTCATTTGAATTTTCTAAGAAGCAGTGGCAACTTTCAGCACAATGCATCTGTACTCAAGAGTGGACAAGGGAGCCTCATCACAAAGAAGCGACCCAGAACACACAGTTCGGAGAAAGAATATGTGCACTGTATTTACTGCCTTGGACTTTTTGCAAGGAAACTGTTGTGGAAACATCTTAGAAATTGCGATAAACGACCATCCGAAGAAGGGGCACAGAAGACGTTTTCTAAAACTCGAGTGCTGGCCACCTGCTCTATTGAACAACCTTCACCTTCAGGCACGACTGAAATGTTTAACAATCTGACCAAGAGCATGCATCAAGATGATGTCACTGATATTGTCAAAACTGATCCAGCGATCAGGGGTTTTGGCTGCCATTTAATGAACAAGGTCATGGGTAGTAGTACTGACATAGTTGGCAATAAGAACACTGTCACACAACAGCTGAGGAGTCTTGGTAGGATGATAAAGGCAGCAAGAGAGATAACGACTATGAAGACAATCCAAGACCTAGTGAGCCCTGAGAATTTCAAGGAGACCATTAAAGTTGCATGTTACGTGGTCGGTTTAGACGAAACGACATCAAGGTCCGAAATTCCAAGTCTTAATGGTAAATTGGGTACTGGATTGAACAACGTGGCAAAGTACTTAAGAGCTGAAGCACTGCAGAACTTGGATCATGCAGAAGCAGAGCGGTACCGTGCATTTTCTACTATTTATGATAGTCACTGGGGTGTATACATGTCAGGTCATGGCAGGAGGGACCTCAGGGAGGCCAAATTTAATGCTCCCAAGTAGGGCTGGGCGATAAAACGATTTTGAAACGGGATCGCGATAAAATGTACGTCGATAACGATGATAAACTGTGGTCATTTTTACTCGATATGGATAGACCTAGATCCTTAATCACTAACAGGCGGACCACGGTCCGAGTCCGGACCCAAACGCCGTCCTATACGGCTGTACAGCGCACTGCGTTTCGTACGTAGGGGTGGGTACTAAAATTCAGTATTAAACTGTTGAATTATTTAAGACCAGAGTATTGATAAGTTCCGACGTTTAAGTTTTGATGTAATTTATTATCACACGTCTGCAGCGTCTCTCCTCTCTGTGCCACTGCTGCTCCTCCATGCACACACATTACACACACACACACACACACACACACACACACACACACAGAGGAGGTCAGTGTGTTTCTCTTACCCTGTCTGTATCCGATCTGTTGACTTTCTTTATCAGTCGGATGTTTTATAAAGTCCATATAATTCACCCGCGATTCAGTTTTCACAGCAGCAGAAGCTGCACGTGGAGGAGAGTTTATTAGAATAATCGAAACTGCCGTGATGCTGAATGACACCAACCAGCTGCACTTATAAGATTAAACAACTGTATAAAGAGGCTTTTACATTAAACAGGAGAGTCTGTGTTTCTCTGTCAGAAAGTGTCAGACCTTCTCACAACAGAGCGAACAGGTGAGGGAGGAGGAGGAGGAGGGCAGATTGATCACTAATCATTCGCAGATGCCTTCGTCCTCTCGGACTGATTAAAAAAATAAAAATGCCAAAGTTGGTCACAAACTATACCCGAGTGTCCGCACAAGTGTGTGTGTGTGAGAAACGCTGTAACATCACGCTGTTCACAGACAGTCTGCTGACAGGTTGACAGAGAGACAGAGAGGGTCGTATCTAGCTCGCGCGAGTTTGATTATTTTATCAGAAACAACGGAAACAAATCTCGCGAGTTTTGCAAATAAAGGGTTCCCTTCTAGACACGATCGAGAGACAATCATAATTTAACATGTTAACGAAGCATTCTGGTGACTGTTTCGGTTAAAAGAGTGACCAACATTCGTTCATGGTTTCTGCAGACATGAATGCCTTTACTTTGACTTTTGCACTTCAGTAAAAAGTACAAAGCAAGGTACTACAGTAAAAGTAAAGTTACTTTACTTTGTAATTTTACCTTAGCAATTAATAGTTATTCATGCAACAGACCTATCTTATTTTCTTTTTTGTATATTACCATTGCTCTTGGACAAAGCAAAAGTAATGTAATAGAAAAAATTGCAGAACGCACAATATTTCTTATCCGATAAATCGATTAATCGCCAGAATAATCTATAGATTACTCGATTACTAAAATAATTGATAGCTGCAGCCCTAGTTGAGACTGTTAAGTCAAGATGTGAAACAGTTAACAAAGAAAAAGGAAAATTCGAGCTGTAAGCACTTTATTTTAAGGTGCACAGTTTTTCAAAAACTATTTCATTTATTTTCTCTATTTTATTTTTTTAATGGATATCTGTATAGATCAATGTTAAGTGACAATAAATACTCAGGATACTTTTCAAACTCACAGCATTATCAAATTATATATCGTGATAAATATCGATACCGATCAATACAGGGAAAATTATCGTGATAATATTTTTTGACATATCGCCCAGCCCTACTCCCAAGCTTTTACCATTTACAGAAGATGTTAGACTTCTTCATGCTCATCTGGATAAAGAGGTAACCGAAGGCATCAAGGAATTGAAAGAGGTGGTTTCAACAGCTAACTGGAAACGGCTATGTGAGGCCACTTTAACAAATGTCATACTGTTCAACCGCCGAAGGGAAGGCGAAGTCTCCAAGATGGAGTTGAAGTTCTTCCAGTCAAGAAAGAAATCAGTGCCTATTGAAGAAGTCAAACAGCACCTCACAGCCAACGAGATGAGTATGTTCTCG
>JAJHUR010113137.1:0-10136 GCA_027495735.1 Lutjanus campechanus | reverse complement strand
CTACACGGCTCGTTTTTGGCGCGACGAGAAAAGAGGAGAAAAGAGGAGCAGAAAGAGACACCGTTCTGAATATCTACAAAGCTTTGTGTGCGGGTAATCGCATGTAGCTGCTCTATAAGAGTCCAAGACTCAGTACAAAGGCCCGAAAATGAGCATAATATGTCCTCTTTAAACACTAAATTGCGGCCTTATTATTCTCTATCTTTTTTATCTTCTTCCTTTGTACTAAAATATAGAAATATAAGCACCCAATAAGTATCATATTTATATCCTGTATGCACTAAATACACTGTTTTGTTTTGTTTTAAAAGTGGAGAAAACTCATAATTTTGAGCTGTCTTTACTAAAGATGAGTTTTGAATCAAACTCAGACTCAGGTTTTGAAATAAATTTAAAAAATATGATTTACTTTATTCTTTTAAAAAGACATGAATCTTTGATTTTTTTTAAAATAAAAAATGTATTTCAAAAATTGTTGAGTAAACTCAGTGAAAGTAAAAGTGAATAATGGTAATTAATTGGATAATATTTTAAATTACAACCATTTAATTTCAAGCACCCAGACAATGACAAATTTGGTTCACAGCTGACTGAACAGATTTTGAAATAGATAGTTTTTGGAGTTTGTAAAACTTAAAGTTTAAAATATAAGAATTTGAGTTTGACATAAACCTAAAGAATTTAGTGATGGCAGTTTCCTCAAATGTTCTTGTTTTCCTTTTCTTTTACAGTGTAATTACCCAGTAACATGTGTGTGCAACATAAATCATTACCAAACAAAGTATTGTAGTGGGAAACACTTTATATAAAGGTGCTTGTTGTAAATGTTGGTTAATAAGTAATAAGGCACTTATGAGGTGCTTATTAATATTAGCATGTGTTAATTAGACTATATAAGTGTTAATAATAACATAATAAGCATTACACGTTTATTTAGGTCAACTAACTTACCTCCCTGTTCATTATGCATTTATTAGCAGTTAACTATTATTTTGGAGGTACCAAATCTAAAGTGCAAACACTGCTTATTAGGGTTAATTAATCCTTTATTATACACTTGTTAACGTTTACCCATGATTTGTTATAACTGATACTATTTGAGGCTTTTTTTCCTGTACTAACAATTGCTAATAATGCATAATGAAGTGTGCTGAAATCTTAATAAAGCAACAACAAAAGCTTAGTAAAGGTTTAAAAATGACATAATAGATACATTAGTTAAATGCAAATGCAAATGTGTTTGTGATAAACAACTATAAGAAATATATTAGGCTTTTTAAAATTTTCTTAAGCAGTCTATAAAGCTTTAACACGTTTCGTAGAAGACTGATTAAAAATGTGGCAATAAGCATGTTTATTATGCTATTATTAACACTTAACACAAATGAATGTTAATAAGCATCTTATAAGGGCCTTATTATGCATCAACTAATGCTTAATACAAGCACCTTAATATGAAGTGTTACCGTTAAGAGTGTATAGTCAACCTACAATCGTGTATAATTCAGTTTCAACAAGCATGTTTTATGATTAAGTGCCAAATGAGTAAAACATTTATTTAAAAAGAAGTTGAAAAAAGACTAAAGCAGTCAAATAGCAGCGATTTAATTACAACAGTTGATTCATTTAAAAACACAGTGTGAGCCAAAAGAGCGATCAGGAGCCGTGTTAAGTGTCAACACCAAATCTTCATTTCAGCGTTGCAGGTTTATTGATATCGTCTGTCAACATTGAGTCATGGTAAGGATGCAGCATCTTTCAGTCGCTCCGCAGGGTGAAACGCTCACACGTCCTCTGTGCCTTTGAAGTGTGCTGGTTGATTTGAAAGAGTTTCAGCAGAGGGGATAATTATCTTTGTTCCGAGCAGTTCTTTCAATCATCGTGACATTTGTGGCCCGACTTGTTAGCGCACAAAAGCGGCTAAATAAGTTGCCATACATACTTGCATTCCGCTTGCAAGAGACGCGCAGGAACAATCTGTCTTCTCTGCTGCTGTCTGTCAACATCACATGTCTCACTCCGAGTGGACAGATTGCCACAGGAGATGTGTGTGCTTCCAAACACATCGGCTGAATTAAGAGCAATACCTGATAGTGGGAAAGGGTCTGTTCATTCACCCCAAACAACAGGAAAAGTAGTTCACACACCTTCACGTTGAACAGCTCAGGCATGGTCTTCAAAATTGAATTAATCACTGTCCTCTGAAAGTATTCCAGAGTAACTTACAATAAACTCTAACAAGACTTTCAAGAATCTACAGCCTGTAGCTCTTTTAAGTCCTGAATACTCCTGGACGGACGTGCACACGGACAGCTGCAAACAGCTGCTGACACCACGCACATGTAGTCGTTCTGTTTTCTCACGTCCGTTTAGTATCAGCACGCTAATGTTCACAATGACAGTGCTAACTGTGAAGCTTAGCAGGTGTATTTACTATTTTCACCATCTTAAACACAAAATGTGTTGAATAAAGACTACTGTCCTGTGCACTGTGGCATGTTAGCATGCTAACATTTGCTTATTAGCATAAAACTCAATGTACAGCTGAGGCTGATGGAAATGTCATTTGTTTTGCAAGTATTTGTTCATTTACCAAAATATTTGACACATTTTAGTTGCAGTGTTTGCAGTTTTAATGCTAAGTTAAGCTAACTGTCTCTGACTGAAAGTAGTATCATTCTTTTTATCTAGCTCTCAGCAAGAAAGTAAATAAGCATGTAACTGAGAATTCTGACGTATTTCTTTGAAGCTAATGGCCTTAAAACTTCAATCCAAGAGACAAGACACCAAGATACTGTTAAATGAATAAATCAGATGACAGTCACGTCCTTTGGAAAGTTTTTGCTAGCTGAATTCCAAACACACACACCTCCTATGCTATCACATTGCTTTGCTAGCCAGTCATGCTAGCTAACAGTCGAGTGTGGTTTAATATGATGAGCAAGGTTAGCTTGTCACTCCATCATCACATTTGATTTGATTGGGTTTAGAATATAAAACAACCTGGTTAGGGTTAGGAAAAGATCATGGTTTGGGTTAAAATAACTATGTATGTTGGAAGTGACATCCCTTAGCCGACGGAAGTGACATAATGAATGTCACATATATACAAAACAAACAAAACTTTGAATAACTCTGTGTTTACTTTGTGTTCCACACAGGACTCAAACCCTGGTCTCCTGGGTGAAAGTCCTGTGTTGCTGCTTGGCTAACTTTGGTGGCTGGTGAAAAGCTAACGTTAGCAGTTGGTCTGTGTAGCCAGCGTTAGCAGCTGAACTGCAATGGAGCTGGTAATTTGAAGATTAGCCATGGTTTTCTTTTGAGACCAGAGTGATGTTGTGAGACTTATGAAGTGCTGTAATGTGTGTACAGTGTGCATAATTGTTTATCAGTCTATATTTTAAAACGTGTAACAATCCCCAATTTTACTAAATGTATCTGTAAACTTTTTTTATTTGTAACTGTAATGGACTACAGTTACCTTTTTTTCTGCGTCCAAATGACATAATGTAATCCATTACTCCCCAAGCTTGCTTATTACAGGCAAATAACAAAAACAAACACTACTGACTTCAAGACAAGGGAACTGGAAATGCTAATATGCTAACTCATTTCCGGGTTTTAGGACTCATTCCTGCAGCTGTTGGCTTTCAGAAAGCCAAACTGGTAAACCACCAGATCTACTCTTAGATAATTATGAATCTGGTTAACATGGTTTGGGTAGTTTTTTCCCCCTCCTTTTTACAGTATATCATTACACTTACTGTACTGCAGTTAAACTTTTGAACACATTCACCTTTGGGAGCAATTGTATCAAAAGTAGCTGTGTGAGGAGCATATTGTTCTGCACACTGCAACAGGTTTGTCACTGCCTCTGGTGCATCACCGTGCTTCCCCTCAGCCCCATGTGTCATGATCCACGTTTGCCTCGTCCCTGCCAGATATCTGTGTCATTAGGTGATAGGTTGTCCACGGTTTCTGGACACGGGCGGCCTGCAACAATGTCAACAAAAGGCTGTTTCTGCACACTGTAATTCACTCAGGACAATGCCTGTTGTCCTCATAACCGCTCGTCTCCGAGGACGACGAAACACGAGGGCCATGTTTCATATTACCAGAATCAAGAGCTGCGCACGGATAAAACCAATCTCCCCTTCTGTGATGCCCGCAAGGGCTTTATTTCATCTCAGAGAACTATTTTATCTTGCTTCCTGTTTTTATCTCCTCGTGAAACTGACACCTGCTCACACACACACACACACACACACACTCACACACACACTCACACACAGACAGACACACATTGGCAGCAGATCCCAATGAAGTGCCTAAATATGGTGAACAAAAGGTCTGCAGGGGAGTGAAAGGAGAAGCGGAACAAAAAACAAATAAGTAATGAAATTATAACAATACAGAGAGAGGGGGGAGACAGAGAGACAGAGAAAGAGAGGGAGAGAGTAGGGTTGCCACAATGGTGAGGAACAATCGCGCCGCGTCAATGGAAAAAGAGAGGTGGGGGGGAGGGAGGGCTATCTGGACAATAGAGCCGGTGACAGGAGCACAATGGCTGCAGTGTTTTCAATTAGACATTATCTCATAGACAGAGTGGCAGGTCTCATTGTGCGAGGGGGCTATTTCAGGGCTGCCTTTGTGTGGGGCAGTGCCACACTCCCCCACCCCTCCTCGACCCTCAGCTCCCCGAATCCGCACACCCCCCCCCCGCTCCTCCCTCGCACCCTCGCCCCCACAGAGGCCCTGTTATCTTGTGTAAGGCTGTGTGTATTTGTGCATGTATGTGTGAGTCCGCGGGCCTTTTATGTGCCTCGTTATTTGCTTTCCATCAGCAGAGGGCAAAGTGTGGCCGGCTACATGGGCCCGGAGCTGCAGCAAGATGGAGGGAGGCTGGAGGTGATGGGTGTCATCTGACCCCATCCAGCTGACCTGCACTGTAAAATGTTTACTCGCGATTTAACAGTATCTTACAGGCCATAATTATCCAGTAGCTGCTGTATTTCATACCACGGTAAAATTACCGTAAAACGGACTACAGTAGTTTTTAGCATAATGTTATGAAGAACAGTACCATGCTGTTATTTTCTGCATATTGTATAATGAAGTAAAGTATCATACTGTATTATATTATGCTGTTATTGTTATTATGCTGTATAATGAAGTACAGCATTTTACTGTTTTTTTTTTTTGCATACTGTACAATGAAGTAAAGTATCATATTGTTATTTTTTGTATTATATTATGCTTTTACTGGTATTATGTACAGAATTATACTGTTATTTTTTGCATACTGTATAACAAAGTACAGTATTATATTGTTATTTTTGGTATACTATATAATGAAGAACGGTACCATACTGTTATATTTTGCTGTATAATGAAGTACAGACTTTTATGTTTTTTTGCATACTGCATAATGAAGTAAAGCATTATATTATGCTGTTATTGTTGTTATGCTGTTATATGTTGTATGCTGTATAATGAAGTACAGTATTATACTGTTATTTTATGTACACTGTATAATGAAATACAGTATTAGACTGTAATTTTTTGTATACTGTATAATGAAGTACAGTATTATACTACGTGCATTATACTGAAATGTAAGTGCAATTTATTTTACAGTCGTAGTTCAAGTCAGTTGACTTGTCATTGCACGTTTATGATATTAATTTAATTATTGAGTATTTTTGGGGCATGAAGCAAACCGCCTGTTAAATGCTAACAGCAAAAGGAGACTGAACATTGTGTTATTTTAGCTTTACAGAGAATAACCTTGTTCAAAACACGGGAATAAATAACTTCAAACAATACTAAAACAAATACTCACCGACTTATCAACACAGTGGATGTTGTGTACTTACAAATGAACATGATAAGTTACAAACTCGCTCCTCGCTGTCCCCGCAGTTAGACTCCGGTTGGAGCTGCTGTAACGTTAAATCCCCTTAGGTCCTGTATTCCTGGCCATTAAACCAGCTTCTGAGGCCGTGTCCCAGTCTAATAGGACCACTAACTAATCTACAGTAACAGGCTAATAGCAGCTAGAACACAGCTAGCAGCTCCCAAAATCAACTTTAATGGTTAGTCCTAGCATATGCTACTGGTTTTTTGTTTGTTTGTTTTTTTACAATAAAATACTGTTATTTATCTGTTCATGCGACATAAGAAAAAGACAAATGAACTGCACAAAAAGCTGAATTGTTTATACGCTTATTGTGCAATTTGAACATTACAGTAATAAGAACTGATAGTCTAAAAGTATCTTACGTCCAACAAATGTAAATAAAGCCAGTAATTTTATGGGTCATAGCTTCAGCCAAAACATACTATCTCACATGAAATCAAATGTGCAAATAGAACAGTTAGCTAGGTAATGTTAGCTGTGGCTTATTCATTGGCAATGTTACAGAACATCACAGGCAGTTCTTGTTTGCTAACATTACTGTTATGTTAATAGAGTTTTTGTTTGCATAAAAATAATGAAATTCACCTCTCGCCTTTTCTTTCGTTACACAGAAGTCTGGAACATCTGTTGACGTCCACATGAGGTACTTCCCCTCATCGGGTCTGCAGCCAAAAATCAGCCTGACTTGATCGGTTTTGTTGGAGTTACAGTACAACTTTTTTTTTTCTTTTTCTTTTTTTTTTCTTCTTTTTTTTTTTTTTACGTTTGGTGAGTAAAAAATACAAAACTAAAAAGTACTTTCAGCTTTGAGGCTGAGGTTAATTTGATGAAGACGGCAAATGTATATCATCTGTAGCCATGATGGTTTAATGTATCGTGCCAGGTTATCTGACAGGGTAAAGTTGACCTGTTATTAAAGATATTTTTCTTTTCTCATCACATTCGTAAGAGACGTCCAGGGTTAGAATGAGGAAGACCAACAGTTTTATGTGAAGGACAGTCCCTGAGAAGTGATTATGCACCAAGGTGAGTTTGATGCATTGGACTAATTTCACACAACTGCGACATTTAACATGATAAATTGATCTCAGAGTAACATGGTCATTTGCTTGGATTAATGAGAGTGATATGCCACAAAGTATTTCCTTATTCAACAGAGAGAGACAAAAGCACACACACACACAAAAATGTCCGGAGCTCTGATGCTAAAACATACAATAAAACAAAATATTGAATTCAAATTAAGGACAGTATTTAATTTGAAATGAGGTTGGTTGTTTTTGCAGCCAGTTAGAATACTGTATTCAGATTTAAAGTAGGGGAGAACTGCCTTAAATGTAACGCGTCACAATTGTAACACGGAAGTTTTCTCTTGCTTCGTAAATGTCATCATGACATCATCACATCGTGTGTGGCAGGGGACACAAAAAAAATAGTCGAGATGACTTAAAATGTCAAGGCAAGGCACTGCAATAGATGGGCTCAAAACTCAAAAATCTATTATAGTCAATTGCCTTGAAATTTTGAGTTTTCTCACTCATACAGATGTGGTACCTGTTTGTGATGAAACTGATGCACCAGGCTTTTCAAGTGGCTTCAGTGTAAACCCACCTGTAGCTGTATAAGATGTAGATGTAGCATAGAGAGGGAGAACGGCTGCACATGGAGGAGGTGGGTGGATGAATGGATCAAATAAGTTTAGGACTTTCACCCAGGAGACCAGGGTTTGTGTCCCATGTGAAACCAAAACGTTATTAAAAGTTGTAAGGCACATAAAGTCATGTGACGTGACTTTTGTCACGCGACTTTTTTGTTATGAGTCGCTTCAGTAACACTTGACTTTCATTGCGTGACTGTCCTAGCCATGGTAACCCCAAACGTGGTCTTATCCTAAACCTAAACACAGAAGGAAAGTTCTGCACACCAAAAATCTCCAGTTCAAGGAGACTTGAACGGGAGACGTTTCGAGCTTCAGGCTCTTCCACAGACCGCTTCCCGTGTATACAGAGTCCCCATATTAAATACCCATAATTCATCACATATCCACTACGTGGTACACATCTCATAAATATCACAAAACAAATCAGATAAGTACTCAAGGAAATCCTTTCAAATCCCATGTTCTGACAAAGTGTAGATGTATAAAAACTTGTATGTATGAGGCAAGACTCTTCAAATCAAATATGATTTCATACAGAATTCATGGTGCATTATCCACCAGCCTTTAGAAAAATACAGATCTACAGTGATTATAGACATATATATACAGTATATTAAAAAGTTCAATCGACACCATACAACAACATACAAAAATATATACGGTATTTGCACAAATGGATTAGTGTTCCAATCTCAGACTTAGGTTAGATAGTCGTCAGAGGTGCATCTGTCTATTATGTTCTATTAAGAGGATGTAACACTAAACGTAATGGTAGAACACTCCAGAGAACAATCATCGATATCATTATCATTATAGGAGACAATATGGGATAACGAGGTACATTATAGACGAATCCAGCAAAGTGCCGGAAGTTAACGAGCTGCTATTCTTGTGGCAGCGTGTCCCTACAGTATGAACATGAATGAATGAGTCATCATAAGAAGTTTGAAATTTTCTACTTTTTCGCTTACTTTTTAATGTAATGTTACTTTTGATAAAGATGTCTAGGAAGTCGGGAAGAGCCTGCGCAGTTCGACTGCTCCAACAGTCGTGTCAAACTTCAACTGTGGGGGGAAAAAAAACGGAATGCAAAATACACAAACCTTTGCTTGATGAAGAGTGCTGCTGTCTGAGACCTGAGACTCAACAGAGATTCACTGAGTGTACAGAGGACCATGACGTGTCAACGTTTGACGGATCAAAAATATTAGGAACATAAAATCTTGAATGCCTGATGAAAAATGTTGCACAGTACTGCATCTCTTCTCCATTATCCATTTCTGGCTATTGTCACAACCGATGTCTGACTGCGGTGTAAAATTATAAGAATATTAATATCATCATCCTAAAAGGAACCTTCATCAGTTACTGAGGGCCGCTGTCAAACATCGTCAATTCAATTATCCATGATGTCACTGTCAGCAGGCAACAGCAGACACGATGTCTAGAAGGGAACCCCAGAGTGAACATTTTGGCCGAAACCATGAAAAATCTTGTGAGAGTTTCACAAATTTGGGGTTCCCTTCAACTGCAGCAATGGCTAGGCAGCCAAATGGTCGCTGGATTCGTCTGAAGGATTAGAATTCACAGAAATGGTTGGATATCAAAGCCCTCATTTAGGCCTTTTTGGACCAGTGTACCCGGTGTATGGATCCAGAGCAGTTCCTGTTTTAATAACATAGAGTTAATGCTCCCCTCTTCTGCATGGATATTTCAATGATTCAATAGCAATAAATCTGACAACAGATATGTCATGTTTTGCTTTTGAAAAGTGTACAGCCAGCCTCCAGACAACCCTAAACCAAACCATGTGCCTTTTGTGCCTGATCCTAACCGAACTGCGACCCTTTCGCAGCGTTAATTCCATGCCGTGTTAAAAACGGCTTTCTGACCGCATCAGATACTGCAGCTAAAGTGAACTTTCTTCTTCAGTATCAGACACAGAGAGGCGGTGACATTTTGTCGGTATGGGACAAGTTGGGATGAGAAAGTGTTCCCAGTTTGCTACTCAGATTTCATTGAATTGCATTGTAAATCAGACCAGGGTCGTGCAGTATGTTTTACAACCTCTATCAATTACATTCACTAACTAGATGTAATCAATTTCAGTGCCAACAAGGCACAACACAAATGTGCCAAATGGTATCCTGTAACCAGTTGATTCCACCGACCACAGCACGTCTGCACCACGGTTCTGATCCGTCCTCCGCATGGCCACAGCGCCAACCGGCAGCTTTTCAGAAGCATTTAGAAGCATTAGGTCCTCTTTTCTTGCTCTCTGTGCTTCTACCATGGATAAGCAGGCTATGTAGCTAAATAGTTTATTTTCTGTCTGTCTTTATGATCGTGAGTCTGCACGGGGTCTTTTATTTTGAAACTCAACCGGATTCTCCCTGCCTTTTCTGTGTCCGACTTCCTAACCGACGCAGCATCCGTCAAAAATAGACTTGGCGCGCATTTGAAGCGGAGTGGAGAGCCGCTTCTGGAACGTGGCTCTGTGCTTCCGGTGGAATCACAGGCATTGTGTCGAATGGACACGGATTGCTCCGGCTGCCG
>JAJHUR010113123.1:2257-15982 GCA_027495735.1 Lutjanus campechanus | reverse complement strand
TGCATGTGTGTTCACGCATGTGAGTGTAAGAGTGCGTGCGTATATCTTACCAACAATGATCAGCAGCACTCCAATGAAGGGCAGCAGAGTGATGTTGAGTGAACAGCACAGAGCCACGCAGGAGATGATGAAGGCGACGATGAGGATGAGGAGGCCGATGATCATCAGAGCAGCCACTGCCTGGGCCCAAGCTGGAGGCCAACACAGATACGCACACAAATTAGTTGGAAACACTTAAAAAACTTGTTAAAAAACAGTCATAACATCTTTTGTATTTTAATTGCATGTTTCTTTATAGTTTTTATATTACTGTCCTGCCGTTGTTATCTAGATGAGCAGCAGTAACTGGTGCAGCGAGCGCTTTGCACACTTCTGTCATTTTATAAGGTGATATTTTTGAATTACCCATAATGTTCGCCTAATGAGGTGCAAACAATTAGAGCTGTAAAGATTTACTGATTAACTAAGTTGTCAACTATTAAATCAATATATTATTTTGATAATGATTAATTGGCTTTTGTTGTGTTATATGAAAAAATAAAGGTCCAAATGATCTGATTTCAGCTTCTCAAATGTGAATATCATAAAGACATCGTCTTGAGCTTTGGGAAACACTGATTGACATTTTTCACTGTTTGTCTGTCATTTTATGGGCCAAACAACTGATTGATTAATGAAGAAAATAATCAACAAATGAAGTGACAGTGAAAATAATCATTACTTGCAGCCCAAATAAATAAGAACATCTGACAAGACAGTAAAGAACAGTGCTCTGACATTTTTTACAAAGTATCTACAAAGGGATCTAAAGATGATTTTAGGGTCAGTGCATTAATAATGCAGTTGTTTACATGACATTTCTTTCTCTTTGTTATGCTACTATTACAATCTTTTACTTCAGCCCCACTTCTGAAATCTACGTCCTCGTGTAGAAGCACAGAATTTAAAGCAGTAACTGCTTATTACATTACATTTCATCATGTATGATGTAATTATAACATTGATCAAAATGTAATTATATCTGTCTAATTAGTAATTTAAGCTGCAGTATTTTTTTTTTAGCTCTCTGGAAATAAATGAGTCGCTGTGTTTTGCAATGTGTCTTTCGTCACTGTTGCAGCTCTGCTGAGCTCCGTCTCTCCCCGCTCACAGCAGGAACTCATGACGGCACATTCCACAAGGTTAGTGAGGTACAAGCTGATGCAGACAGAGAGAGGGGGACAAGCTGTGTGTTGCCACACACCCCCGCCACACCCTCAGCCACACTTTCTGTTCTTTTCTGTTTGTCAGTCTGTGACGCTCTGTGGACCCGTGACCTCGGTAATTATAAGGAGCAGAGATTTGATCTAAAACAAGCGGCTCCCATCATGTGTGGTTTCAGATGTTTGTGCCCAAAAAAGTGTGAAATGCTTGACAGACTTTAAACGTGCTGCACTCTTTGTACAAACCATCACATGAGACAAAAAAAAAACCTAAGATAAAATACAGATGATCCTAAGTTTTTTCTTGATTGCAGAAGTACAGCCTAGTCCTCTGTGTGCAGCACAGTCACACCCAATTCACTGTTACCAGATAGGACAACACCCTAAATTATTCATTCTTGGGTGTGTGTATGTGTGTGTGTGTGTGCTTTCAGGTAATGCCCTACCCACCTCTGCCTGAGGTATTTCTCTCATCATGCACACTGACACACACCTGACTAGTTCAACTGGTTCAATTTTCTCTCCCATAATCAGCTTGTTAAATTCACGCTCAGTAACAGCAGTGTTCCTCACGGTGGATTCTTTAACACTGTTACAGGCACGTCAGGACCAGCATAATGAATTCAGATCGATCCTGAACATTATAAACCTGTTACTACAGTTTTAAAATATATATGGGGGGCAGACATCTTATCCACAGCCGATGAAGATCAACTGAACATCATATTGTTTTTCTACAATTCTGTGTATTACAATACTAATAATAACAGGCCGGAGTAAACTCAAGCAACATCATGCACCAAAACACAAAAACCCTCTATAATTTGAAAAGCTGCAGCCTCCATCACAGTTTGTATGAATTATTATCCTTATTACAGATTAGATTGTCCATCAACATAGCGTGTAAATGTTATCACTTCCACAAAACACAATGGCTTCATAATAGTTATGGCTAAAAACAATCGCACACTGCCAGAAATCAGCTTGCTACACTATCATGCAACTTAACTGGAGATTGACTGGAGCTGACTATTTCTGTTTACAACATAAAGTTGTTGTTGTTGTTGTTCTCCCAGAAGGAGCAGGAAGATAATTAGCTTAGCATTCCAGCATTCTGTGGTTTTGCAACTCAATCATAATTCATCATTTGGGCTCTGGTTAGTGTAGAGATTAATTCAGCAAAAGTAAATAAAACTTTTTTTATTGACAAAAATAGTTAATAAAACCATGGGGAAGGATGTTTAGGATGATAAACCGTAGAAATGTGAGTGGTTGGATTACTCCTATAAACTTTACAGCTATTTAGTTAAGTTAAAATGTGCACATTCATTGGCTATCATATGAAATTTGTTGAAGTCCATTAGTGCAAGACTTTCAAAACATCTTGAGACCCAAAAGAGTTATTTGATGTCTCCTCAGACCCAAACTTACAAAAAATACACCATTAATTACCATAAACTGATAAAGTACACAACAAACCATGATTTAAACAGTATTTTTTCATCATAAAAGCACATCACAGCAGTAAGCACCACCTCATCACAAACTTGCACTTTCACCTTCACCACTAGAGTGCTTTCAATTTGGAACACATCCAGGAAGTGTTGAGTTTGGACTAACAGCATAATGCAGCAACTTTAATAGAGTAAATGGGAGCGGATCAAAATGCGTAACGCTTAAATTTAGCGGTTAGTTAGAAGTTTTATGTTCCAAAAACTTTTTGTTAGTGTTTGCACCATGTTTTGCTCACAACACTGTAATTTATGTTAGTAGCCTAAATGTTATTTTCGTGCTGGTTTATAGTTTTAACCTTTAGAGAGGTGGCTGTTACATTCGTCGACCCCAGCTGTATTTTGCTCATGTGTGTGCAATTGTTGTTCCCTGTGTTGAATGTCATTGAAAGGTTGACATCGCAGAGAGCTGCTTTCTGCCCGTTTCTCCACGCTGCCTGTCACCGTTTGAGGAAATGTGGAATGCGTTTTACTCGGTCAATTGAGGACCCAACAAAAACAGGTCTGCAACCCATTTTGGGTTCCAACCCTGAGATTGGGAAATGCTGCTTCAGTGTGCTACCAAATTTTCTCCTAAAGCAGAGCACTTACACATCCAAATGTTTTTGACTCTGCTTTCCTCAGTGAGTGCTTCTCTTATACACTCAGTGTATATTAAAATGCGCGTACTGTAGCTTGGCATTGTTGTGTCCTCATGCTCTGTGTGTTAAGATGAGTGATGTTCTGTGCTTAAACATTGTGAAAATGCCTGGGTGTGTGTCTGCGGGTGAACACTAGAACTGCCTGTCACTCTTGCTTAATGCCATCCAGCTGTCCAACATCTGTTTTCCTCTTCTGATCAAAACTAACAGAGATTAGGCTTCATTCCTGCAGTTTTACACAGTCACGTACGCACGGGGACATGTTCTAAACTGTGGCTTTTTCATTAAAATACACCTATGAATTGTATAAGTCAGTACACACTCAGACACAAACACACATACATTGCTTAAAGCCCTGGGCATGACAAATGTGTTTGTGTGCTCTAAAGCTTGTATTCAGAGCAGTCTTGGTCTTATACAGACAAGGATAATATTCATCAAAACCTCTTCTAAGGAGGCTTTCATGCAGACAGCAGGGATCAACTTGACACCCTGCGTTTTTCTTGAAAAGATTTTAATGGGACACCTGCCCAGCCAGCAGCTCGTGGTGCAGGAACACAGTGCCAATTCAGGCTTCAGAAAGTGATTTATACATGGTTAAATACGAAAACCTTTGAATTTGCAATCATGTGACTGTAACTCAGCAGCAGAGGTGCTAAAAGTGAGCGATGAGTGCTTGTCTGTACATGTAGGAGGGGACGACATGGATAGAATCTCCTTCGATGGTATACAGTAGTTTTCAGAGCTTAGCTTCAGCTTCTCAAATGTGAGGATTTGCTACTTTTTGTGGGGGGGGGGGGGGGTTGGACTGATGGTCCGACTAATTGAGGAATCTGAAGACAAACTCTTATGAAAATAATGGTTTGCTGCGGCCTGAATAGTTTTATATCAACTGAAAATCTGAAAAGTTGCTGTTGTAGTTGATGTAACAATAATAAAATAGCGTGATATTGTGATAAAAAAACATCTTGATACCATGTCTTGTCACCAATTGTGACGATTATTGTATTGTACAATTATTGTATTGTGGACTTTTTAATCATGGTATTGTTACATCCCTATTTGTTGATGTAAAATACACAGACTGGAATGTCTGTTTTGGGCTAATCCAGTGATTTGAATCAAACTATTTCATCGCACTGATATAAAAATCACATAATCAAACTACGCCATAAAGCTGTAACTTAGTATTACTGGTACAGCTTCATGAATATCGTCATATCGCCCTGCCCATGTGCAATGATTCATATTGAACCAGTCTTTATCTACTTTTCACATGTTTTGCCAATGACTCTCTCATGACAAAATCTGTTTATTCCTGTAGTTCACAGGAAAGCGGAACTTCCTGTGAAAACAGCTGTTACTCCTATACAAAGAGTGGCCTAAACACCATAATAGGGTGTCTGTTTGGTCAGATGCCAATATTCACTACGCCCTACATCCGCACACGTCTGCTGTGCTAGTCGAGTTTCACTTCACCAACATACAGTATCTTCACAAGTATTTAGGCCAAGAGTGCTCAGAGGATCCTCTGGGTAAAACGTATCCTAGATCCAGCCAATGGTCTTCTAGCTGCTGTGGTCTTCTTTTGTTTAACCACTTCATGCCTGCTGAGTCTAAAGCAGACTCGGCCAAAACAGCAGCAGTGCACAGTTCAGACAAAAACACAAAACTACCTCGATCTAAAACTTCAAACGAGACAAGAAAAATACATGGAAATTACTTGTTACAGCAACTTCTGCTTGAACATTATGAGAACTAAACGTTTGTGTTTCAGACTCTTTAGTTCACATTCATTAATCTGTGCAATGCTGTCAGTGAGCCAAGATGGAGTGAAGAAAGTGAAGATCTGGACTTCAACTCATGCCAAATTTTCCAGGGGAGGGAGCAAATTCCCATCAAATCACTGACAGGGAACACACAGGAACATATGCGCAAAATATAAAAAGATATATATCTTTAACAATGTAAAAAAAAATGAAAAGTACATTACAATATCCTAGATCCAAAGATGGTGTCATTAAATGTTTTGATTTTTGTGACCAACAGTCCAAAGCATCCAAAATTTCACTTTACTATCATATAAGACCAAGAAAAGCAGCAATTCTCACATTTTAGGTGCTGGAACCATCAAATCTGTGCCTATTTTGAATTAAAAATAACTTAAGTGATTATAAAAATATTTGAACAACTAACAACAACTAATGAATTCACTCATCATTGCAGGCCTGCTCTGCACCATATTAAATAAGCACCAGAGCTTGTCAGGGGTTAAACAAAGACTCCAATCTGTCTTGAGGTGGGGATTAGTGGTTAGCACTCAGGTTATGTAATAATGAATTAAAAACTGTGAAGGGTTTCTGGCAGCCTTATTAAATAAATAGTAAGCGATCTTAAAATTGGGAATATTGCGTAATTACAGCTCTAATCAAGGACTCTGCAGAAGCATTTATATCATTAACCAGAAACATGGCCTCTTTTCATGTTTTGTGCAGAGAACTGTGCAAAAAAGTCAAAATCTCTGATAATATAAAGGATAGAAAATACATCAGGAACATTGTGCAGATCACAGTATGGGGCCATTAGCCTCACCAGGCGACCTGCATGGAGTCAGATAAGGGCAACAATCGTGTCTTTGTTGGTGACTGTGGGTGTGGAATAACAACCTGAGAAGGACAGAGAGCAAGAACAGAAGTCCGTTCTGTTCACAGTTACTGTTCGACATCTCTTTAGAGTGTGTGTCAGTGTGTGTCAGTGAGTTTGTGTGTCTTTGGTTGGACCTCTACACCGAAGGGAAAAAAAAAACTCATTAACAGTTGGTCTATAAATAGCCATATTTGACAGCCATCTTAAAACCTGCTTTGCGCCTGTTTTTTTCTGTTGTGTAGGTCACAAACTATTTCAAACAGTCAAACTCTGCCTGAGGTGTTCGGTGAATTTGTATTTTTTTTGTCCCCAGCGAACCAATAGGAAAACTGCACTCTGAGAGCTGTTTACGAGTTATTTTAAAGCTCAACCCCACGTTGACCCTTACATAACATTAAGTCAGACGTTTTATTATTGTCAGAGGTATTAGAACTAGTTGTTGTACATCTTTTGATTCTTGCCTGTAGAGAAAAGTAATAAAAGTTTTAGGTTTTTGGCCGGGAGACTTCTTGTCTTGTTGGTTGGGTAAGCACTGCCACTGTCTGTTTCATAAGATTTTATCCAGCATATTATTGAACCTTTCTGATATGACACTGGCCCACAGCTCATATTAAATCTATTAAAATGAGATTAAAGAAGAAAATGTGCTGTATTTCCTGGCAAAGGGAGGTTATAGAAGAAGAAGCAACTACAGGTTAGGGAGCTGCTATGATTGATATTACAACCTGTTCTACAGGGGGAGTTTTTAAATTGGACCAAATTGTTCAGACAGGTACAGACAAGCGTTCAATCAAAGGAAGAAACTGAAAAGTGATCGGTTCCCTGCAGGGCTGGGCGATATATATATATATATCAACAATATCTTGATATTTTTAGGCAATTCCATGATATAAGATGTAGTTCTACATGTCAACATTTTCTCCAAACTAATATACCGCTCAGGCTGGAAATAAAATGGATAAAATTAAATATCTCAATAGTTTTGACCAAATAAATATTGCTGCAATATTGTCTTGACTTCAGAAAATTACATCACTTATACTCACTTACATAACTTATTCAAGTTGTCTTGATACCTACATTTTAAACTTCGACACTAGCATCAAAAACGATGTTTGACACATCTTTCGATAATACGGCAAAAAACGTTCTGGGCACTCAAAATAGGCAAAATTTTAAAAAAAATAATAATAATTTCAAGCAGGACAATAAAGACTGAAGTAAACTGAGGTCTTCAATGAGCTCTTAGATCATTTTTTGTAACAGCTTCAGTACTTTCGATATTTCCGTTAACGAGTAGTGAAGTATCGATACTTCTGACAACCTTACTTTACTGTAATGCAGTAAAGTAAGGTTTAAAACCAGGAAAAGACATTTTATGCCATATCACAACATCCACAATTTAAGACGACATCTTGTGTCATATCACAATATCGATATATTTTGAAATCCCAGATCTAGGGCTGTGTACCAGACTTCAATACTTTTATGGTACCGATCCAACTGCTTCAGTACTTTCAAATATTGAAAAATGCCCTGTCATTTAATACCTGAGATGTTCTGACAGTATTTATTTTTTATATAGTCCAATACTGTATAGATATCCCATCAGTTTTTTCATTTTTTGTTCAGTTATCCAGGTTGGCTCAAGCATTCAGCCAAAGTCTTTCAACAGTTTCATCCTTTAAGTGAGTCACTTCTTTTTGTTAAAATGGATTTGATAAATTTGGTATCGTTCAGGAACTGGTATCAAAACCAAGGTATCGGTAGTGGTATCGGCATCAATAATTTTTGAACAGCACCCAGCCCAACCTCGATCACTGTATTTTAAACATATATGTTTCAAGTTTCTGTTTCTTTTTTTTGGTCTTTTTTCCCTCTTACTGTTCAGTAGATCATATGCAGAGGGATACCCCACTTTGAATTGCTTCTTGTTTCTTCCATTTTTCCGGTTGAAAACTGATTTTGTGGGTCCGTAAAGCCCTTTTAAACACTTTATGTGATATTGGGCTATACAAATAAACTTTTGAGAAACCCATTACAATAATCTCTGAGTAGCTACCCTTTCTTTCTTCTTTTAGAATATATTTTCAGCTGTGGTTGTCTGTGTATGTTTCTGTTTGAGAAAATGTTGTAACAAGGGTGAGTGTTGTCAGAAAACCAACAATTCCTTCCCCTGTACACTTACTGTTTTATTCATTATTGTAAATCCAAGAAAAAACTTTGAAAGAAAAAGAAACTAAAAATTTCAAGCACAGAAAACACAAAGTTAACTTGGAGGAGAGGCTGTTGGGGGTTTTTTTATACACCACCTGCATGAAACCTCCAGACTTTCTACTATATTTGCTCAGACTGGAAACACTAAATGAGATAGAGACGACCAAAGTTCAGTCGGAGTGTTGTAGGCCTCCCTCCTCCCCTCAGTCTGCTGTACTTTCCAGTTGTTGTCAGAGGTCGAGTCCTTCACTGTGAGAATGTTGAATTTTACACCCCAGCGACACACAACTCTGAATCTGCTCATCTTATTGGCTGCATAAAGCAACGTGTTTTCTCTGTCTTTATGCTCTAGTCTTCCTGTCCTGTCTCATGTGTAGTGTAAAGTGACACTTACAGTTCTCCATGAGCGACCTGCCTTCCCACTGGTCATTCCTGCCTCGGTACTGGTTCCACATATTGGCGTAGTGAGACTTGGCGTCCTCGTCCTCGACCCATCCCGACGTAGCGGCAATGGCGATTATGTCAAAAATAATGGCGAAGAGCAGGAGCAGGGGCACGATCCACCTGCAGCGGGGGTAGGCGATCCCACAGCGGAACATGACCGACGATCTGAGTGTGTGCAGCGGGTAAAAGAGAGAAGGACGAACGGTGTGCGTGAGCTGAGCGCGGAGGAGCCCGTCCGGTTATATACGGTCTTCTTGTGCGTCTTTGCGCAAAGGCAGTGTCAGAGGGTGTGGTGTGGATTCCTGATAAAAACCCCACCCGACTGTGTAATGCAAACCTGTTTTGGACCTGAAGGGCTGGGCTTGTCTGCCTGTAAAAGCTGAACCAGGCCCAGCCCCATTCACTGTGTCATATTACAGCCACAAACTGCAGCTGTGGAAACGCCTGTTTCACCTCGGTCCTGACTCCCAGTGACGATTTTTAATGGTTAAGTTGTTCATTTTTAGGCTTAACAATGACAACAGGTGGTTATGGAGTGGGCTGTGTGGGAGGAGTGTGAGAGGTAAGGTAAAGAAGGAGGGAAATGAGACTGATAGTGAGATGATGCAGTGCTTAAAGTAGCCACAAGATGGCAGCATAAGGAAAAATATAGAGGGGGAAAAAATCCATAATTATTATTGTATTGTTCAATACTAATATGGGTATATTGATGTTTTCAGAACTTTTATATCAGTAAAAGTATTAGCACCACATTGTGAAAATACTCTTTGGAAAGTAAAATAATGAAAATGTTATTTAAGTGAAAGTATGTAATGATATATGTATAAACAGGGGGAAAAATCATATATATGCTTGGCTTTTACTTGATTTAATGTTTTTTTGTAAATAATGTATGTTTAGTTTATTTTATCTTCTTTTCTTGTGATAAACATGACAAATACAGATTCTTCCAAACAAATAGTTTTAAGAGTATGATTATGATCTGGCCTTCACAGTCTCAACTAGGGTCCTTCTCTGTCTCAACCTACCTGTCACCTCTAAAATGCATCACAGACGAAACAGAACAACTCTGATGGCACTTCACAGCAGCCCTGGTGATTTTACAAGGAAACTTTGTGATTCACAGCTGTAAAGTCAAACTGATGTAACATCTCAATAACTGCAAAGCCAACAGTCTGTCAGTGATTCACTCTCAAAAGACGTCACCAGATGACATAATCAATTCAAGTGTTAATATTCTGATGTCCACAGAGGGGAGACAGCCGTCTGTATTTGTAGATCTTACATTTAATTTCACAAAAAAAAGTCAAATAGCACAACGTAAATTTGTTTTTAAGGTGGATTTTTATTTTAATGCTTAGAGTAGCTGCCACTGGGAAGCCTATTGTGATGTGAGCCAAATGAACAATTGAAATGTGAGTATTTTGTCTTTCTTGATTTTAAAGGAACAGTTGTCTTTGTCTGTAAGTCTTTCTAGTAGAAAAAAGTAGTTATAGTAGATTCTAAATAGATTCTCCTGCAGAAATTAAGTGATAGACTGTGTATTTTAAATATATTCATTAAAATACTGTCAATTTCTGTCAGTCACTATACATTTTACGACAAATCACCAACTTTATGCTTTATAGTAGCACAATTGTCAGGATTACACCACAGGACTGATCCTGCTGCTGGGAGCGGAGTACTTTCACTCTCCACTGCCCACAGTAGTGGGAAGAACTAGGGGTCTCAAACTGGTGGCCCAGGGGACCTCCCCTCCCTCCAGCCTGCAACAGGATGTCAAAAAATATCATATAATCTGGCCTGCAAAAGTTTTTTATTTAATTATTTTTTCTAGTTGTTTCATAACAGTTTAAACTTGCCCCATTAATTTAAATTTATTGAAATAAAAACACAGTTCAGTTAAAAAAAAATGTATTGAATGTATATAATTCTGAATGATTACATGTTGTAATTCGCTGATATTTTATGTCCAGAAGAGAACAACTTGTTCAACAACATTTCGTGATTGGCAAACACAGTGTCAGAGCAGATTAGCAAGCTATTAAGTGACATTTAGGATCAAGTCCGTCACAAACCTAGAGTTTTCACTGCATACTGGTGTTTGAACAGACAAAACGGACAAAAAAACTCAACTACACACACAGAAACACCCCTGGTTTGTTAATGCCTGCATGTTCTGATGTCCTGATGTTTGCTCCTAAAAGTTCCATTGTCTCTGTGAGGTGCAAGATAAATATGTTTTCGGCATTGTTAAAACATGGCCCAGTCGCCATCTTTTCTTTCCTAAAATTTCAAAGACAATTTTATACAATTTGATGAGACAAAAATAACAGTATTTTCAAATCACTACACAACTGTTAATACATTCTCCAGCTGTCCTCCACCAAACCTTTAAACTCCAATTTAAAATGTGATCCAGTATAAACTGTAAATTTACACTTGAGGAGATTAAATTGCTGCCTTTTAAAGACAGACTGAGAAAAATAATCAAGTCACTCGAAGACAATTAAGGGACAAACTCAACCCAAATGAGTTTTATAATGTGTCTCTTCTCTGTCACACTAGTTGATAATTCAGCTAACAAGTTTATCTCAAAGAATAAAAAGAGCTTTATTTCTCTGCCAAGCCATCAGGAGTACGGTAACTGCACTAATTAACGTTAGCTAGCAAACAATGTAACCTTTTGTTAAGGTGTCCCAACAGCACTCGACTCACTCTTTTTAAAGATACAAAATAATTAACAGAAATATCTGCAGACAATAGATGAATCAGTGCATGTTTACATTAACTGAGCAGTGGTGGAAAGAGTACCTGAAATCTAACACAGAAGCTTCTCAAGTAGAAGAACTATTACATTACTGGTTAACCCCTTTATAATAACAGTCTGCTCATATGCATTAATTAATGAGTAACTAATATCACCAATGTCAGACGCAAAGACTGTAAAATAATGCAGGATATGCCAAAGAACACCTAAAGTGACATATTTCTGAAATAAGGAGAAAAAACAAAAGGATATTGACAATAGTATAGATTGTTTTATTTGGACCGTTTCAGGCCAAGAACATTAACATATAACATAATGCATATATGATAAAATGGTTAAAAAAAAACAACAACAACAACAAAAAACACAAAACACAAAACACTGGGACCCTGTATTTGATGCTATTTTGAGAAATCTGCTATTAAAATAAAAATAAAAAAGACTACATGACAAAAACAATAATAAATGTTTGCTTCTTGACAAGTTAAAATGCACGATTTGTGCTGAGGTTGTCTTCAAAAGATTTTCACAAAAACCAGGGAGTCATAACAATGATTTTTTTGGCATCATAAAGCCTATAATACTTCATGGTTTTAAAGGGCACAACTAACAAAAACCGAGTTGATTACCTGAGTGCAATCTGATGTGTCTTCAGTCTCTTTATCTCTAAAGTTACTGTACAAATGCACATTTCTAGCATGTCATAACCATGTTATAACCATCAGTCAAAACTTACCAACAGTGTGGACAGAATCACTTTGAGATGATGATTTTGGAACTGTTAATAGTTTGTCTCTTTTTCAAAGGGGCAAGGGGTTATCAAAGTTATGATTTCCTACTTCCCTTCCTGATTTATTTCTCATTCAAATGTCACAAATAATCAGAATTCATGGTCTTGCTTGTTGGTATAGTGGTTTTATCAAACTACCATTCAGTAAGCTACAATGTTTTTACAATCAGCTTTAACTTCCTGTCTGACTTAAAACAGGAAAATCGCTCTCCCTCAATCTCAGCTTCTGTTAACACTACACAGTCTTTGTGCCATCTAGTATCTCTGTCTTTTTCCTGTTCCTGTTTGTACTTCCCGCTCGACAAGACGCCAGACATCACACCGTTACATGTAGAAATCTGTCCAATGCTTATCTAAGTGGTAGCCTGGCTTCAGTTACTGGAGGTGCTGAGTTGACAAGCAGAGGTTGTGCTTTGGGACTCCTTTTTTTGCTTTATTGTGGCAGGTTGACAGGCGCAGTAATGTGCTGTATCTGTTTACTGTTTACTTGAGAATATATCAGGATGTTTTTCACTTGGACCCCCCACCCCCCCACTACCCCCACACCCCCACCCCACACACACACACACATACACACACACACAGACACCCCTTCCTCCTGTTCTGCTCTGCTTCCTTCTTTTCCTCTGTGCCCCCACAGCATGTTCATGAACACACATTCACATTTGAATGTTAAATAAATGGTGGTGTTAGGGATAATTCCTGCCGACTGAAGTTCAGGTTTAGTTTTTTAATCCACAAAAGACTGCAACTGTTGAAAACTGATCACCATTCATTTACGTTGTCTTAGAGATTCTGCAACACTATTTTCCTGTGAAACTCCAGCAGTATTTTGTGGATTAAAAGAGACCAAACCCAACCCTCAATCGGCATAAGGATGACATTAAGGACGTTTTACTTTTAAAATAGCTGCCTTTTTTTAGATGGATTAACAAAATTAATCCAGTTCCTTGAAAAAAAAAGTTAAGGGACAGACTAACCCTGTCTCTTCTGTCTTTCAATTCAGTTGATAATTCAGCCAAGAAGTTCTTCACAAAGGGGGAAAAATTAGAGATTAGAGTAGGCTAACTAACTTTCTAGCCACGTAGCAAACAATATTTTGTTTGCAACATTTTGTTAAGGAGTACTGGGCAAACTAAAGTTAACATTTCCCCCTGTCTTTTATAATTAATAGGTCCGGACAGCATTCTAATTTATCTTTTAATTATTTATTTTAGTTTGGGTAAACAGGCATGTCCATATTGATTAAACTCAATTTGCATTTGCTACACTTAGATTAGTTTTTAATTGTGCAACAGAGTTCTGCTTAAACTCTGATTGATTAAACTGATCTCTGTTGGTGCAACCCAGCCTATATGTTTTATTTTATATTTTCTCCTATTCTCGTCCATTAATTATCTGTATTAATGTTCTATATGTGTGTATCATGAGGGGACTACAGCTTTCATTTCATTGTGCAACCCTGTGTTGTATAATGATACCCTGAAGCTCCAAAGGGACTGCA
>JAJHUR010113120.1:17500-25012 GCA_027495735.1 Lutjanus campechanus | reverse complement strand
AAAAAAGTCTTGTTTATAAGTTCTGAAATGTTTTGAAAATTAATACTATAAATTTTAATTAACTTGAAAAAATTAAAAGTTATTAAGTAAAGATTAGCTGAGTCCACTACAGTGTAATTTTTTGTCAGATATTTGGATTCAGTTATTGTAATCCAGTCGACTTGAAAAATATTTCATAGTACATCCAAGTACAGTGGGGTACGTTGATGTTTTATTGATAAGCTATATATACTGTACATAGTCATTTTATTGATACCGCTTTACTACCCATATAAATGATTTATAAATTGTTTAGAATTTGGTTATTAATAATATAAATCATTAATGAGCTGTTAGAACACATAAAAAGGGCAACAGTGATATGTTGCTTACCAAATAGTGAGCCCACATTTATCTGTATTGTAAAGTCTCAGGTCTCATTTTACACTTTACAATACCTTTTGTCTGTTACGAATGTTAGTAACTCATTACTGAGGTTAGTTCGTTGTAGTGTGGTCTAATTGATACATGAAAACTGTGGTCTAACTTACTTATAATTGTTAATTAACGATATATAAAGTGTTTACAACAACCTACTTAATAACACTTTATATATCATTTATAGGGGCAGGCTCATTATGAAGCAGTATCATATTATTGTATGATGTACATGTTTTTAATATGCAGTTTATAGAAATATATATGGATGAACTCACAGGATCTGAATTCATAGGTAACACTTCCATATAACTACCTCCCAAGTTCAAATTATTCTTCATTTTCTGTTCAATCAGTATTTTGCATGTTCTGTACGTTATAAATACTGCAGTGTGCAGGTTTATCCAGAGGGTGGCAGTGTTGTATTCAATGTAAAAAGTTACAGGCTGTGTAGTAAAATGTCTATTAATAGTACATTGCTTTATGTTCAGCTTCTCTATTTTGATGCTGTGGTCTGTTTTTAGGTTTATTTCAGACCTCCCCTACAATGTATATACTCTATATCTATTTATAAATATACATAGAAATATATTTGAGTGTAAAGGTTTATTCTTGACCTCTGAAAAGGTAGTTTAACAAAAAGAAACTGTTTATAAGTTGAATTACTGTTTTTCTGCTGGAGATGATCTTGTGTCAGTTCATCTGCTCAGTTGTCATCAGCAGTGATTCGGCTGATGAGCAAAACTAGGGAGTCGACCTTAAGTTAAGGCTTTGTTTCTGATTTTCATGTTTAACTTTTGTAAATTGGTATAAACAACGAAAGATACTTCCTCTCATCAACATTTTGACAACAACACCCCCACAAACCCCCCCACACTGATCTAACTCTCCTTAGCCATGTCAGTACATAGATTTCACCTCATCCCTGTGCATGTGTGTGCGTCTGTGTGTCTGTGCATGTGTGTGTGTGCAGTAGTTTGTGGCAGGTTCTTCTCCCTGCTAGTCTCTGGTGGGCAGAATAATGTTGCCAGATTACCATATCATTACCATATCATTTCCATGTCATTATCACACTTCTGCTTGCAGTGTGTGCCTGTGTGTGTGTGTGCACGTGTGTGTGCGCGTCTGAACTTTGCATCAGATCTTCAACTGTTTCTCTTTGTGTTGCTCACAAACACACATGTTCACACACAAACACACACACACACACACACACGCCCACACACACACGCACACACACAGTCCCCCCACAGGAATACACACATCCCTCTGACATGCTCCCTCTGTTTCTCTCTGTCACAGACTCTATCTCTCTATCTCTGTCCCACACCCATGTAAGCACATCATAATTCTCAATAATCTGCCATTCATGATCCTTGTTTGCTTATTTGTTTGTGTTAATCTAAGTGCCAATTAAATTTAACCTGTTAGTGGAAAGGCAACAATAGATAACACCTATTCTAGAGAAAGATGTGGACCTGTTTTGTTGAACGTTAATAGCAAAAATACATTTTTACACTGTCATTTTTGCTCAGCAATATAACTGTGCCTATAACTTCTTATAATAAAATAATAATACATTTTATTCACAGAGCACTTTTCATGGTACTCAAAGACACTTTATAGGTACACACACACACACACACACACACACACACACACACACACACACACACATATATGTACACAGTTTTTAGTAGAAAAAAATTCTCCATGTCCTCTATGATTGTAAATGAACTATCTCTGGACTTTGATCTATTGTTGAGGGCAACAGCTGGAACTTTTTTTTCACACTTTTTTAAATTTTTCATAAATAAACCAGATGATTATCAACAAATTCAGAAAATCATTGTCACATGAATTGATAGTGCATTGATTGCTCATTGCAGTTTTGACTGTTATTACTGGCTAAATGGAAAGAACTGGACCACCATTTTGATTCAAAACGCATAAAAATCTAAGATTAGGGAACACGATGGAGTCATGTTAACTCATGCTAACTTGCTTCAGTATTTTTCAACCAAACTGGTCCAGTGTTGAGGGAGGTGGCAAAATGGGCTGCAATAGTAGCTGCAATTGGTGAGTTGTCACACTAACAGAAATTTAAACTTCAATACAATGCTAGTTTAAAAGATACCTCTTTTGATCTCATGGCAAAAAGAAAAGAAAAAAAACAACTCATAGGCACACAAAATAGGATCTTTTTTTCCTTCTAAATTACAGGCCAGACAATAAAAACTGAATTGAACTGAGGCTGTGAATGAGCACTTAGATCTTTTATTTTTAAATAGGTATAGTACTTTTAACACTATAATTAAGGGATATTGTAATGCAGTGGTTCCCAAACTTTTTCTGACATGCACCCCTTCAGAAGCCGACAAAACTTTGTGCAGTCATTAACAATAACTGGCGAAGTAACTGATAAAAAAGCATTTAAGTTGAATTTTAGTCAAATAAATGTCAGCATGATGACATCGACAAACCCTTGTTTATTTCCCATCCATAATTCATATTAATTTGACTTTGTGTGTCACTTTATATTTCTTCCCTGGTTATCCATGCCCCCCTGCAGTTTACACTTTACACCCCACCTGTTTGGGAACCACTGATGTAATGTATTTAACAAGTGGTATTGAAAAAAAGTATTGGTGTATCTATATTTTGGACAACCTTACTGCAATGTAACCCTTATAGGCAATTGCACTCAAAAATCAGCAAAATATATCCACTAAAAGTGCTTTATTTGCACCTGACAAGCTCAGATTTTTTAAGTGTCTGACAACATTATGGAAAAGATCACTCCTGCAAACATCTTGGCTTGTCTTTCCACTGTTCCAACAATCACCAACTCTAGTGTGGTCGAAATAAACCCTTAATTTACATTTCTCCCTGCTGCTTCTCTTACTTGCTCCTCTCCTAATATTTTCAAATCTAATACAGTGAATTAGGGATTTATTTCGACCAAACCTGAGCTGGTGATTGCTGAAACAGTGAAAAGATGAACCAAGACAGTTTTGGTTTATGTTTAAAAGTATCAAAGTTACCCATTCATTTTCATGATTAACAGGGCCATAGAATTAAATAGCTACTTGGTTCTGCATTTAAAAAATCTGCGACATACTGATTTGTCCTGATAATAAGTCACATCTTTCCTTTTCTTTTCTTTCTTTTGTCTTGGAGTAAAATTAAACATACAATATTTAAGTCCTGCTGCTAGTGCTCTCTCATATTGAATTCATATCAAAAGATGTATTTTGAAGATGTCCCTGAAGTAGCGTGGGAGCATGGGAGTTCTTCACCTTTAAACAACCATCATTGTAAATGAAAATCTATCTGACATGCAGAAATCATGTTCATAGAGGAGGTAATATTAAAGTTTTATTCACGTTATGTTCAGTCACATCACTCTTTGACGTATCCTGTGTTTTCATGGAAGTTATAGCTGCTAACGGGTAGTCGGAAATACACAGTTACCTTGAATAAATGTTTAAACATTGTCGGAAACATTTGGGAAAATGTAAGTACACAACTCAACAAAATAAATAACATGTACAGTGTTTTTAGACATTTTAATGCATAAATGTTACATATTATAGCTTTAAAATTGAATTGAGGGAGTCACCATGAATACCCTTTTCCTCAAAGTCAGCCTGTTCTGGGGGTGTTGGAGCACAGCTACTACTAACACATTTTGGATAAATGACAGCCTAACATCTTTTGTACACAGTCAGAACTGCTGCAGTAATGAAGAACAGAACGCCCTCCCCTGTAATACAGTCAGCCAGCCATTCTGGCTCCAATTCTCACCCCACAAAGTCAGCCATTTTGGGGTCTGCAGCTGCCAGAAAGAGCCCATTTAGTGAGGGGAGCATGTTTGGGGTCGTGCCCTTGTTTACATGGGGAGCCAGAGCTGATGGTTTTAAAATGGCGTCCAGATGGTGACAGAGGCTTGATTGCGGCAGAGGGGGCTTCTGTGTCCCGCCCACTCCTGCTGTCCAGCTACTTTTGCTAAAGCTGCATCTCTCTATCTGCTCCCTCTACCTCCTATCATCAAGCCACCACTCCTGTTTTATCACTCCCTCCTCTGTCCAACACTGCTCACAGCCATTATTGTGTGTTTCCTCTGTGGATGTGACTCTGGACTTGCCTTTATATTACACTCTGTGTTATCTCTGCCGTCGCTTCCTCCCCTTTATTCTCTGTGTCCCCCCTCTGTCTCCCTCCTTTGCCCCTTTTGCTTCTCACTGATTCACTCCTTTGCTCTCTCTTACTCAAACACACCAAACGCACACACTCGCCTGCAGGTGATGCATGGCAGCAGTGTGTGTACATTGTCTGCGTGATGGATTGGACAACCCGTTGTTAAATTACAGTGTCGCCCGCCGCCGCCACCACCACCCCCCTCAAAGCACAAGCTTAAATAAGAGCGAGTTGTATTAAGATGGAAAGGAGAGAGAGAAACAGAGAAGAAATACACAGTCTGATGAAGGAAGACAGGGGTAGAGATGAAGAAAAGGAGAGGAGGGTAAGAGGGGTGTCAGTCTCAAGCTTTACCTCTGTGTGCTCAATGTCTGCTTGATCACTCTTCAGGGAGGATAAACGAGAGAGAGGACAGAGGGGAAAAGGAAGTGACAGAAAGCTGGGGTCATTTTTACAAAAACTTCCTAACTTGCAGATCCTACCTTAACTGTTTGGTAATTGGAGTTTTAGGGCCTGATTTAGGAAGAAAATCATTACAGATGAACAGTTTTTAAATGAATGCTTCTATCCTAATTGAAGACAAAAAAATGTGTATTACACAAGCTTTCTAACTTCCCAAATCCACAAACGTCCTCAAATAAACTCTCCTAACTTTAGGATAACTGTTAAGATGTCCTAACTTTCATTTTCCACCTGTAGTAGTAATTAAATAGTACCTAAACCCCCAAATCACTTTTTTTCCCAGATGAATGTATATGGGCTTTTAATAGTGTAGTTGACTGATCTAGGTCCAAATCTTGACATATAGTGCAAAGTATTTGAATTCTGTGACTGCCCTCTACTGGTTGAAACCCAGCTACTACAATTACATTTTGCTATTGGCTGATCTGGAGGCAGGTGACTATACATGCTGATCAAGACTCATCATTCACAGGAGTTGACACAGTTTTTGCTAATGCTCTACTAAGTATTTTTAAAACTTGGTGCTTTTGACAGCTGTAGAAGATCCTAAAGGCTGCATTTTCCCCCCTTGATTGAAACAGCAGGGCTATGCACTGACACTACTCCCTCTTAGCTTCTCTGCGCTACAGTTAGCTCAGCTACAACAGACAACCTATCACATAGAAACCTTTACAAAGGGTCATGAATGTGCGTCATGAGTCTGCTCACTCTGAAGCGTCACACACAATGTAGCCATGAGACCAGACCCTCTAGAGTTGTTGACCAGTACACTCCCCTCACTGCCCACCTCCTCAGCCTCATAACCACTTTTTAGCATTTTTCAGAATTATGCAGTGGTTGGACTTAGGCTCAGACCTGGGGGTAAAGTTAGACTTTGTAACTACATAACAGCACCTAAAGGTAGTGTTAGCTAACAGGAGCTAAATATATTGTTAGCTAGCGGCTAATGTTCTCTAACAGTAGTTAACGGAAGCGTTAGTTTACTTGTTTATCCGTTTGACTGCTCTTTTATTGCTTTTACACAATGGATGGCGGATACATCAGAGTCTGTGTCTGCTATCTCAACCCACTTTCATTCTTTTATCCCCCTAGTTAGCATTTTTGAAATTTACCAAAAAGAATACCTTTAGCTTTCTCTAACCTCTAACTCATCTGTCTTGAAGTTAAGTACCCATTGTTGTTTTTGCTTTGTTTGTTTCAATGTATGTTTCACTTTGTTTCAATGAAAACCAACGGTTGTGAAGTTGTTCAGCTTGTTTAGCTAGATTAGAAAGTAATGCCGGTTGCTAGGTAACAGACATAAAAGTTGATAAGTGATGCTGGGCTGAGTATTTAGGATTTCCTAACCTAAGATAAGATAGGATGAAGCTGGATAAGGTTGTTTCTGTCACACCAGCTTTCTGACCAAGCATTTCTGACTGTGTTCCTGTCTTTATTTAAGACTTAAGACAGGAAGTTTCTGTAATCTGGGAATCTGATGGAGAGGATGGAAGGGGAAGCAGGGGATTGAGGCGAAAGATGCGAGGAGGGAGGACAGAGGAGGTAAGACACTGTGCATTAGAGGCAAAGGGGGGAGAGGAGTGAGAGGGCGGGCCACAGTGGATACAGATGTTGTGATTGTGTTTGTGTCAGTGTGAAATATGATTAGTGTTCTCTCTCATTAGGGAGCTGATCACCCACGTGCCTGCAACACACACACACAAACACACACAGTTACAGCGGGAAAGCTGAGCTGCAAAATGGGTGAGCACGAGCCTGTCAGGATGTCTTGAGTGTGACCTGCGTGTGTGTTTTTAAGTCTGCATTTTGCACATTTCAACTTGCGAAGAGGTTTGTCTGCATCCTTGCATGCACACATCCATGCCAGTGTGTGTTTGTGTGTCCGTGTGTGTGTGTGTACACGCTGACATGTGTACGTTCTCTCCCCCGTCGTGGTAGCTGGTAAGTGATTCCACAGGCTGTTGGCGGAGCTCCAGCTCAGAGAGGAGAGGAGGGAAGAGAGAGGGAGAGGAGAGGAGAAACAAGCAAACAGAAGAGAAAGAGTGGGGGAGAGAGAGGCAGCGGCTGTGTAATTAGTAGCAGGTTTTCGCAGCCCTCTGCTTCAGTTTAATTAAAAACTGAAAGAGGAAAAGAGGAAACTAGGAAGGAGAGGGGAGCCTGCAAGAGCGAAAGAGAGTTTTGCATAGTTATTTTGTTTTTGCCAGGGGCAGGTGCGAGGCTGGCACCGGGAAAGATGCCCAATAGCTCGAGGCGTCTCCCACTAGGCTTTGGGAAGAATAGTTAAAGGGATGAACTCCACCAACAGTTTGATTCATTTAGAAAGTGAATTAAAAGTGAATATTTTGTCTTTCTCTTACATTAAATGATACACATGACAGCTTTCATCTCGTGTTGTCACAAAGATGAGACCAACCGATGAGTGATAATGAAGGT
>JAJHUR010113120.1:0-12500 GCA_027495735.1 Lutjanus campechanus | reverse complement strand
TCAGAATTTTGTCGGCCTCTGTCAGATTTGGTTGTTCAATACGAATATTCGACTAGTCTTTCATTTTTTAAATACATATTAATCAAGCAACACTTTACTGAACTATCAGATTTTTGAGCAGCATTTTGTGGGATGTTCAGGGCAACAGGAACATTGGATGGTCTATCAAAGGAGACACAGTCCATTAAATAAGCACAGCAGGAGCACCGGATAGTTATCACCACCGTGTTTCTATCTTTAAAAGCCACAGTTACAGCTGAAAATGACAACAGAAAAAAAGACAAGTTTGCCGTTTACATAGCACCAGAATTCAAATGAACTGTCAGTTATCAAATCGAAAGTCATATTTAGTAAAGATTCTGACAAGCAAATGCAGAAATGTTGGAAGTTGTACACAACACAACAGAAATGAGTTATAGCACACACGTTTCTGGGGGACACTATGAAAAACATGATTATAGACATGCTGTTAGTGAATGGTATAGCCAATAATGATCAATATCTGATGGGTGAGTGATTTCAGGAAATCTTGCAGCTGAGTGTCTGTTTTTTTTTAAATTTTCTGTATTTGCAGATTGTTTCTTTATGCTGTTGTCACTCATGTGATTGCATTTCCTAATTAGCATGCCTTGTACTTAATTGCAGGATTTTTTTTAAACCTAATGTGAGGAACATGTTGTCAAAGTAGAGACCACATTTTTCCTTTCTTTGTATTTAGCGTGTATTTTCTTGTGTTGCAGTGCATTGAGCAGTCTTGGCCATTGTATTAACTCATCCCACATAAAGCCACTAACAGGCCATTATATTTGTTGGTTTCTATACATGTTAAGTGTGCACGATTAATATGTTAATTAAAACACGTGTGTGTGCGTGTTTGCATGCCTATGTGTGAACCTTCTCCCTCCACAGAGTGCCTTGGTGTACTGTGTGATATCTCTTTGTGTAGCAATGGAACAGGCAGGGCTAATTACGTCTTTAAGTGTGTAATTAGGAGCAAATGTAATTGGTAGTTTGCACACACAACACACTCCTGGTTGGAAAACACAAATCATGTCTGACATAATGCCTGACATGGCTATTTACTGCGGCAACGACAGGTGGTATAGGCACTTGCACAGAGGTTCTGTATGCACATCATCATTACTATTTATTTGTATTTAGACAGGACTGCAAGACTATTGTCATTATCAGATTCCTAAGCATATTTTTGGCACGTTTTTGCATGTATTTGATAGCTGACACAGTGTAGATACAGAGAGGAAACATGGAGAAAAAGAGGTGTATGACATGCAACAAAGGTCCCTGACTGGAATCAAAACAGGGACAATGCGGTTATCTGATATTCGCCTTAACCACCAGGCCACCCGGACCCCAGCGGTCAATTATTTTTTCAATTAACCAACTATTTTTTTAAATGTCAGAACATGGTGATAAAACCCCATCACATTTTCTCACCAACCAACAGTCCAAAACCAAAATAATGTTCAATTTACAATGATACAAAAAAGCAGATAATCCTCACACCGAGAGGGTGGGAGCAGTGAATGTATGGTATTTTTGCTTCATAAATGACTTCCTGGGTGTTTAGACTGAAAACAGCTGCTTTGACGAGGGGGGTTGTTGTTTCAGGTACCAGTGAGACAATGAAATGTGATTCAGAAAGGTACATTCATGCCAAACACCAAAACTCTGCACAGCAGTTTGCAATATAATGCAGAAACATTTTACAACTCTGAAAAGTTATCAGTGATTTTATCACAGTGCACATTATTTTGAATGTGCACTTTCATGTATGCGGTTTGCCAGTGCAGTGTGTCTTAGGATGATGCTGCAATGCATTGTTGCATAAGTTGAGCCGGGTTTCACTTTTTTGCAAATAGAGCATTTTTTTCAGGGGCTCTCTGTGTCTGCACCCATTCCACCAAGTGTTGGATGGTCTCATAAATTCAAAGTGGTGACAGTTACTCCGAGACAGAATAAAAGTGAAGAATTTGACACACAGAGGCTAAAATATCCAGGCTATATTTCCCATAACGCAACACCATAGTGTATTATATCCTCCACGACTTGAAAATGCTCTGGTCTTTCAAATTCCACACCCCTACAGTAGTTAGTAACACAGGTTTTTTGTTATAAGCTCAGTATCTCAAAGAAAACAACCCGGATGATGTCATCAGTCAGGCTGTAGTCAACCAAAGAAAACCTTGGTTGACAAAAATTTACCAACTCCTCAACTAAGTGACTGGTCAATGTGAAAAAACACTCTAGATGATCTAAATTAGCCAAAGTGCACTGAGTAACTCTACCTGGTAGCGTAATTGGGTGCGGATCAAGGTTGCACAAGCTTTGCCAAGCAATTTAATTTCTATAGTTTGCCCATTTCTTTTTGACATGTAGCTACATAATTACCTTAATTACCATGCCTATCAAGTAAATTTACATACAGCAACACACACCGGCTACAAGGGTCACATCAGTTAAATCAACAAAGCTATCGCCTATCCTGCTGCAGTATAAACTTACACAAAAAGCAACATGAAACACTGTTACCTACTACTGTTGTTATTTAGCTGGCTTCAAATGAGACTTAACATAAACGCAGTTTCTCTGGACTGTCCCTCAATACTACAACATTAGTCTAATATCACCCCAGCTTGTGGGAATAGCTACGTTAGCCGTGTCACATACTAAGGTTGGGTTTAAGGTTGGCTTTACACAGTGAAATTTATATACAACTAGTTCCATGCAGCTTGTCAGTTACACGGAACAATTAAAAAATGATGAAGGTTTTATGCAACACGTTTGTTTCTAAAATTGGATTGCTAACTTTAATTTCGTTAAGCTTTGTTAAGTAACTTGCCTATCAACTAATCAAATAATTCACTAATTTCTGCATCCATTTTAAAGCAAATAAATAATATTTGTGAGCCGAAAAGTCCACAATTGACATCCCAGTGCTGATACTGTACTTACTCTTTCATTTATGGCTCTTTTATGTGCAAAACACACACACACCTCCTCCCACACACACATAGAGGAGACGAAGGAGGACAGAGAGAGAGGCAAGGAGAGGGAGATTGACAGGGCAGGCCTCCAGCCTCTCTCCTGTCCACAGAAGAGCTGTTTGTTTAGAGGAAATGACACGTGCTGCCGAGGAGGAAATGATCTGCTTGGCCCCATGTAAGATCCTCCCTGGCATCAAGACCACTGCACTCAGCTCTTTTCTCTCCTCCAACACACACACACACACACACACAAACACACACACACACACGCATTCCCCCCTCCGTCCCTTTCTTCCCTTCATCTTCTCAGCTCTCCATCCATCGCTCGTCTGTCACGGCAGGAGTGCAGCCAATCCATCACGGGTCGGAGCTAGGCGAGATGCTAGGGCGTGTGTGTGTGTGTGTGTGTGTGTATGTGTGTGTGTGTGTGTGTGTGAGACTGAATATGTGAGTCTCACTTGTGTACTCTTAAAAATAAGGGTTCCAGAAAGGCTCTTCCTGAGGGACTGAGGTTCTACCCAGAGCCATTTGCTCCTGAAGAACCCTCTTTTGAAGAACATTTTTCCAAGATTTCTTTGTAAGAGTAGAGGTTCCATTAAGAACCCTTTTTAGAAGGGTTCATCAGGGTTTTTTTTGTGCCATTTATATTAAAGGGTTCTCGGTAGAACCCCCGGATGGGTTCTAGAAAAACCCTTGGAATATGAAAAGGTTCCCCATAGAACCCCCTGAGTGTGCACTGGATGAAACCCTTGGAATATAAAGAGGTTCTCAGTAGGGTTCTAGATAGGAACCTTGAAAAATGTTAATAACATTTTTGGTAGAACCACTTTAGTGGGTTGTAGATAAAACCCTTGAAATATCAAAAAGTTTGCCATAGAAACCTCTTGTTAGTACCCTCAGAAGGTGGAAAGGTTCTTGATTGAACCCCTAAAGAGGATTCTAAGTGGAACCATTATACCATAGAACCCCTGAAGAACCCTTTTTATGGTTCTAGTTAGCACCTTTATTTCTCAGAGTGTGTTTGTGCACCAAAGCTCCGCTGTGCACAAGTCCATTTTATGTTTGTATGCAAGCTTCCACACACACACACACACACACACACACACACACACACACACACACACACACCTTTCCTCGCCCCTTCACCTTTAATAAACAGTGTAACTGGTGTGTTTGTGTGTGTGCGTGTGTGTGTGACACCAAGGAAGTGGATTGGCCCTGCCTTCCCTGTGCTCTGCTGACAGATCGTTGGACCATGGCGGGCTGCAGAGAGCCACAGCATGCTGGGATAGAGACTTATGATGAAATATCAAATTATGGAGCAGAGGAGTGTGTCTGCGTGGGGGGCTCACACACACATATATGTACAACAACACACCTAATCGAACTGTTGCTGTATTCTGCTAAAAGTCTCCCACTGAGTCATTATGATGTGGTGGCGGCAACGAGCCAGCATTACTGATGGCGTGTTGTTTTATTTACATAATACGTCTTCTTTAGGCCGCTGATGTGGTCTCTGTAAAACCACTTTGGATTTATGAGGCCATTTTCACGCTTGTTACCGCAGGAAATATGAGTGTCTATCAGCATGTGTTAGAGAGGGAAAGAGTCCCAGCTACGAGCAGCCCTGACAGCTTCACACATACAGTATGTGTGGGGAAACACACATGCAGGTCGCTGTGCTTTGTTCTCTAGTGACAGTGAATTGTGGCTGTGTGCTGAAAGCCAAATTCAGGCTCATAAAACATACCACAGCTGAAGCTTTGCACGGCTCTGTGGGAAGTGTGTTGGTTTGTGTGTGTGTGTGTGTGTGTGTGTGTGTGTGTGTGTGTGTGTGTGTGTGGATATATGTGTAGCAGGTTAACTACAGAGTTGGTCTCCAGAGTTGCAAAGCCATCCAGGGGCGCATAGGGATCAAGCTAAGCCCAGCAGGGAGCTCTTGGCTGGGCATCAATATGCACCACCACAGCCTCTCTGCACTGGATTCATCAGGCGAGTGTATGTATGTGTGTGTGATGGTAAGTACCTGAGCTGTGTGTCTGTAATTATTTTATGTAAAAGCACTGGTTCTGTATGTGTTTGTGTGCATTTGTGCCTTTGCACCTGTGTTTATATGGAGGTCATGAACTTCCCACTCTTAAAAGGGGCAGAATGAAGTTCTTTGTCAAGACACACGAGTGTATGAAGTTATTGGTTCCCAACCTAGGGGTTGAGACCCTTCTCGGGGGTCGTAAGATAAATATGAGGGGTCACAAGGTTATTAATGGGACTGCAAAGGAGAATTTGTTTGTCTATGGGGACTTCTTGTGAAATATTGGTTTGTTTAACCTCTTGACTCTGATGTGACATTCCATAAATTTAAATAATCCAAGCAAGTGTTTAACCATTTGTATTACAGAGGGTATGCATGTGACGTCACAGTAAGTCACTGCAGTTACACCACCTGAGTTGCAAAAAGACGACAGAGTGGTAGTGTTCAGCTTGAATGCACAAAAAACACATCTGATATGGAAAGAGCTGTTGTATGATTGACTGTACAAATAGATTCAACAAGAAATCTAAGCGATCTTCTTGCAAATGTCCAAAAGCAAAAGAAAAGAGAAGCAAATGGATCGCTGCACTTCACAGAAACAACTGTGAAACAAACAAATGTGAAATATTTGTATGAATATAAAACACAAACTTGCATGGACTGTTGAATTGATAGCAGAGAGGTAATTAAGAACCAGATTCACAAAAAGCACCTTAATCCACACAATGTCAGAACATTTGTCCTTGTATCTGATAACCTCATCTCATGGTCCATTTAGCAGCTGTTCTGGAGCATTCGATCCGATCACGTTCTTCATCAGCAGATGGAATTAGCTCAGTCTCATGGAATTGTAAATGTTCATATTTTTAACATCTACAATTTTCATGACACCAAGCAAATTCCACCTGCTAATGAAGAACATGTCATGTGATTGAAAGCTCAGGAATAGGTATTCACTTCATTTTTAACTTGAAGTTAAATGCATTGGTCAACTGCTAAATTTGTTTACATTTTCTTATATAAATGAATGAATCTTCCTACCGTTTATTTCCAAATAAGCGTGCCACAACTCGGACTATGACAAGAGGATGACGAAAACAACAATCAAATTCGATTGTACCGTTCACCGAGGAAACAAACACACGGAAGCACATATATACCGTGAATCAAAAGCAATTTCAGTATCGATGGCTCATGTTTCAATAAAAATCGATGGTGCTTGACTTGTGTCAGGTAGGGTCAACTCGCCAATTCAATTTCCTTCTGAGGTGGAGCTGCATACACAGGGGTTAGAGGGAGGCGTGTGTGTGTGTATGTGGTGATAACATACACACACTCACATGCACACACATGGTAAACTAGCTACAGCTGCAGCATGGACCGATCATTTTAGCTTCAGTAAAACTCAGTTTTATTCAGTAAAACTTTATTTCTAGTAGCAGACATAAGTCATGTTATTGACTTGCAACTTTACTGAGTTGCTTATTGGACTGATGCCATTTCAAGTAGGCTGCACAAAAGAAGACTGACAGTTATCTCCTTTGACATGATCTCATTTAAAAACTGAAAATTCAGTAATTCATACATCTATGTTGTTATGTTAAGTTATCATCTAGTTATGACTGTCAACCTCATCTTTATTTTTTATAGCAAACATAATGAGACTCTATTGGACATCATATGAGCAATCTGGAAACCCATCAGCTAACATCCAACGACAGTTTTGCCTCTGGAGGCAACAGTTAATGTTTTGGAGCTTCGGCTGTAGATCCAAGCCAAGACTGCCTTCTCTGTGCGCCAGTGATGTTTTTTTCACTCTGAGTAGCAACTAGAGACACAACGAAGGAGTTGGAGTCACATCTCTATAGAGAAGCAAAGTCCCCTTCAGTGGACCACCATGGGACCTGACTGAGGAAAAAATATGAAACGATAGTTAATGGCAAGAGAAATATTTTTATGATCCCATTTGAGTTGTACCATGAATTACACATACGATGTTTGTCAGTTTAAAACATAATTATTCTTCTTCATTTCAATTCAAGTAGGGAAAAAAATAACAATGCAAAAACTTTAAAGAATAAACAAGAGCCTAACAGCTTGAACCCAAATCTGTTACAGTGCAGGCTGAAGCATGCGTAGTTTGTGTGAGGTAGAGTATAAGATGAAGAGCATTACATAAAGCTTTACCCATCAAAGCAGCTAATTAGATGCTCCGTGCTCCATCCTCCCTGATATTTTTCTTCAAAGCTTGAGACTGAGAGTAGAGTCACCAAATGTCAAGAATTCTTCACCTCCATCCTTCTTTACTGTAAAATTAGCACAATCATATGTTCAGGTATTTGTCAGTGCTGGGATGGCATTGGGCACAATCATGAAGGACAGTGTGTTTTGTGTAAGATCAATTCAGTTGAAAAATGGTGGCATTGTGCCCCTGTGGCTGGTGCAGATGTTCGGGAAAATAACGAGTTTGCCCTGTGTAGTGCTGTACTTGAATGTTTGGTGTGAAAGCCAGGTGAATGATCTCTGTTCTCTTTCACGCTGCACCTTTAATTAAAATGCTAAATCTGGGAATGAATTTTCTCCCACAAGTTGAGGGATTGGCAAAGGTTTTTTAATTGTCCCCCGGGCTCCTTCATACACACACACACACACACACACACACACACCCCGTTACATTCTTCTACATTTGGGATGTAAGGTAAAATTCTCATGTGCTGTATGTAGCCTACACATACAAAATACATCAGAGATGAAATATAGCCCTTCAAAAAGAAGGCAGACCACCTCCCACCTCCACTGAAAACCCCTTCTCTCTCTCTCTCTCTCTCTCTCTCTCTCTCTCTCTCTCTCTCTCTCACACACACACACACACAGACACACTTTACACTGGCTACATGCTGATTGGACACGGGCAGGGGTTTGCAAACAGAACTGCCAGTGAGGGGAACTACACTGAGCGAGAGAGATGAGAGGAGCCCCTGCAGAGCTGAAGGATTGGGCCACAGTCCTTCACTCTCTTAAGGATGAAAACATAGAAAAACAAGAGAAGACACACGGGTGAGGACACAGACAACAAACATCTTGAAACACACATAAAGAAATACAGGTCACACTTTATTTTACTGTACACTAATGACACATAACTAACCTTATTTTGTATTAAATTAGACAAATTAGACCCTGTATTACACCCTTACTAGATTTTATTAGAGTGTAATTAGGGACACATCACAACAGAACTGTACTGTAAAATAAAGTGTATTATTTCCCACTGTGAGACCCTTATTAGACTGTGCTGTCGCCCATAGACAAAATATTTCTCTACCTCTAATTTTGGCCTTTACTTGGTAGATCTGGTTCACATATTGTTTGTAAATAGAGAAACATCAAATATGTAATTTCACTTTAGTTTACAGTACAGTTATGTTATAGTGTGTCCCAAACATTAAAATAAAGTCTAATAAAGGACTAACAGTGGGAAATAATACACTTTATTTTACCATACAGTTCCGTTGTATGCGCCACTAATAAAGTCTAGTAAGGACTGAGCATTGGGAAATAATGCACTTTAGTTTACAGTACAGTTCTGTCAGAATGTGTCTTTAATTACCCTCTCATAAAGCCTAATAAGAGGCAAACAGTAGGTAATAATGTGTTTTTATTTACTGTACAGTTCTGTTGCAATGTGTCCTAAACTACCCTCTAAGAAACCCTAATCAAGAGTCTTAAGAACATATTATTTCTAGGTTTGTCTAACTTGATACAAAGTATGGCTTGTTGTGTGTTAGTGTGTAAAATAAAGTGTGACCGAAATACTGTCCACGGCCGTGAGGACGGTGAGGGTTTTTTGTCTGCCGTGTAAAGCTGAAACACATTTCTCTAGTCATGTCAGTTTGGGGTTTATGAATGTGCAGGTGCCTTACAGAAAAGGAAGGGGGGAAAAAGGAAGACGGAAAGACAGGATCATGGATCACTGACCCCCCAACCATCCCATTCCATTCAGATTGTGTTGCTATTTCCCGACTGATCTGTACCATCTGGCTGTGGATCTACATTTTTGGCACCCCATCCATGTGGAATGCCCCGACGCATGGCTCAGCTCGCAGTGAAATGAAGGGAAAATGAAAATGAAATGATCTGAGCTTCTCTCCTGATCCTGGTCTCAGCTCTGTCCTCCGCTCAATCTCATCACCCCCCCCCCCCCCCCCCCCCCCCCCCCTCCCTTCCCTTCCTCCTTCCCCTCTGTATCATCATCCTCCTCCTCCATCCTCTCATCCCTCCCCCCTCCCTCACCCTCCTCCTCCTCCCCTCCCTCCCGCCACCCCTGGGTAATCAGTGTGCTCTCTCATTCCATGGCACACGGAGACACATTGATCTGGCAGCGTGCACTCATGCTCGTGGACACGCACTTAAACACACACACACACGGGCTGCCTCTCACACACATAAACACACACACACACACATACATTGATCTGGCCCGCAGGTCAAGTTCAATAGGAACAGCCAAGCGGTCCTTTTTTTTTTTTTACTGACTAGCTCTGCGGTATACTGCAAGGAGCTCTCTCTTTCTCACACGCACACACACACACACACACACACACACACACACACACACAAATGCAACAGACACACACACACTCCTTTTCTTTTCTTTTTCTTTTTACTCACACAGGCTCTGAATTTTAACAATTAAAAAAATACACAAAATAACTCTGCATGATTAAATGACCTTCTCAAGCATTCATCACCTCTAATTTTAACACCTTCAGTGTCAACAAGTCTAAAGAAAAACAACATATTCTCATTGTCTTAAGTCAAAATCAAGGTTAAAAGGACAGTTCACTCCAAAATTGAAAATACATATTTTTATCTTAGAAACAAGAAAATAGTTCCTCCACTGTAAATCACTTAAGCAGGTTCAACTTAAAAACACAAGTTACCCTGCTGCCTTGAAAATCGACAGAATAATTTGTTGTCTAATTGAATGAGTTGGATGAACTCGGCGCATTTATTCCACTCATCAGTTCAAGTCTAAAGGCTTCAAGTCAGAATATCTCATGTTTATAAGTTCTGAAGTGGCCTGAAAACAAAACCAGTAAATTTTAAGATGAATTAACTTGATTGATTAATAGTTTTTAACTTATGAAACCATCTCAATTTAATACTGATGCCTCTATATAACCTACATATGCAAACAAGCCCATTATCGAGAAGATTATTTAAATCATTTTATTTTTGATGTTATATTTTGTGGTTATTATGTTGGAAACACTGCTTTTGACCACAGACACCTTCAAAATCTACAAATTATTAACTTCCCTTGTACTAGCTTCAAGTTAATGAGAAAAGTTTAGTTGATTCCACGAAGTTCCTATATGATGTTTTGTCACAATATGAAACTGCTCACAACTAAGTCTGTTGATTATCTCTAGTAACTAGGTCATGATTTCTGGAAAGAGACATTGCTGTTGAGTTTTTAAATTTATTTTTTGTAGCTTTGAGGTCCACAAGCCATGTTCCACCTGGTGCCATCAGAGAGGCTGGTGCAGTTCTTGGGGAGAGAGAGGCAACAGGTTGGACCCCTCCCCACCATGCCTCCCCTCCGAGACTCTATAATAAAAAATTAAAATAATAAAATTATCACTTTCAAACAAATACTGTTACTGCCACTGGAGAGAAAGCTGACATGTGATATCTCCAAACTTGGCAACTCACACCAAAGCGATCCAGATGGATAAATAGCACTACATGTATTTTTGATATTGGGGTGAACCACCTCTTTGAGGTTAGAATTAGATTAAGATATTTTTGTTTATGTCATTTTTGTTCAGTCTGGATAAGGTTTTGGTCATTTTTCTTCTCTAAAACTAAAAGAACACCCTGGTGGAGACAACATGTTCTGTTTTTGTACATATCAGAGACGAAACATGACATTTATTTTTGTACAAATAAGTGTAAATTTTTCCTGTGATAGAAACACACAAATACTATAAACACATGCAGGGAAACATGCACTGACAGACAGACAAAATCAGAGAAACACTCTGTAACACACTGGAGACACATAAGCCAACATCTCAGTAAGCAGGAGCAGCATGCTGGGAATGTTTGGGAGGGGGAATCCCACTTGACTAAAAATCTCTCTTTTCCTCTCTCTCTGTAATTTTTTTTTTTTACTCTTTTATGATTCTGGAGTAATTTATCCCTCAGAGAGAGAAGGAGACAGACAGACGGACATGCAGAGAAGGAGAGAGAAAGGGAGAGAGATACCCACATTTGGCACTACACTTTGATTTAGCGAAGTAAATTTAATTTTGTTTGCTTTATGCAAAAAAGCGGCGTCTGCCTCGACTTCTGTTGATTTCCACTGGAGGCAGAAACATCGCTAATGGGAGCTAGCGCCGCACTCACCACAGCTACAGGGCTACGACACTAACTGAATTAGCCTCATGCATATATTTAATACGGACCTGCTACACAAATTAGCTTAGTGGTATGTAGCCTAGCACCTCTCCAGTGAGGCTTTGAGATCTGAGCTGCAAATTAATTGGCTAGGTTGCCTCCAAGAGTAGCTCCTCTGTTTTTCCTCCACCCTGAATTATGCTTTCCAATTGCCGAAACACATTTGATATGCATGGGGAAAAAAAGTGTGTAAAGCAGTGTTCCTTCACAAAAGCGATGTTTGCTTTCATTCCTTCACTTTTGTGCATCTGCCACTCATGTAATGAGAGCAGGAGTTATATCGTTGTACATGTGTAATTTTCTGAACATACAGGCTAATAACACACAGGAGTGCAGCCCTGAATATACAGAAACATTAGGCCTTCTGCACTGCTTTCGCTAGGTGTTTGAACGTGAATTTGTTTGTGTGTATGTTCATTAGGAGTCACACAAATTCCACATGCTGAGAGACTCTTTAATGAACTTGAGCAAATCTGTATCCCATGGTAACTAGAGACAAGAAATACTGGAGGACTATATCTTGTCAACTGTCACTGCTACGTGAAGATACATTTAGAGAAGGCAATGCAGGAGAACAACAAAAAAAGAACTCTTGATAAGAAAGAGAGATACTCCATTTGTGCTCATTTGTTTGAGAGAAAACAGCTAAGAGAAGAAGACAGAGATTAGTTTGATTACCACACTGAGAACAACCATTATTGCTCCCTGAGGTCTCTCCCCTATCCATCTTGGTTTCGATCGGTGGACATACGTCTTGGCTCAGTTTCAGGGTCTTTAATGTAGTTGTGGTTTAAAGGTCCGGTGTGTAAGATTTAGCGGGGTCCATTGGAGGAATATGGCAGGAATGAAACAAAATATTCATGGTTTTATCAGTGTATAATCAGACCAAGTCTTTGCACGCAAGTCATAATACGCTCTGACATTTTAATGACAGAGCCTCTATTTACCCTTATTTTTACTGATTCAAACGTTGAACAAAGTTGAGTTTGCATACTGCA
>JAJHUR010113116.1:0-10516 GCA_027495735.1 Lutjanus campechanus | reverse complement strand
CTAAGCAACATGGATCATCCACTGCATAATACCTTGATGGACCAAAGAAATAATGGTGGTGGAAGGCTCCTCTCTCTTCGTTGTAGGACAGAGAGATACAGAAGATCTTTCATACCAACTGCCATCAGACTCTATAATTCTTATACTAATAGATGAGACTACTACAGACAAATGAATTTCCCCTTGGGGATTAATAAAGTATTTCTATTCTATTCTGTTCTATTGATGTCCTATTCCAGAGGTCGTCTAGCTGGATTAAGGCTCTTCTTCTCTCTCATTAAACTAATAATCTTGTCTCCAACCCATTAAATACAGCTCAGTGACTAGTCAGCCCCCCTATTTTATCATTTGGGCATTGATCCATTAACATGTGCAATTCATGCCTGTAATGATATCTATGGTATAAAAGTTAATGGTTATGGTTTTAAATTGTATGGTGAGAAGTTTTCATAATATTAATACATGGGTGCCTACTTTTGACGTACTCTGGGGTTAATATAATTTCCAGCGTGACAACGTGTGGTCTTACTGGCCCTAAAATATGATATAATAATAGATAGTCTAATTTAAGGTTGTGATGCCTGGGTGTCATACCTTCTAAACTCCCCCCGATTTCCTCTCACCTGGTTCAGAGTTCCCATATTCATTTTGTTTTTTTACAATAGCCTAGAAGGAATGAATTATTGCTAGGGGTATTGGGGGATTTGGGCGTCCCACATCTGTTTATGTACTATCTTTCTTATCATGCCAAGTACCCAATATATTTGGGCAAATCTGAGGTTGGAAACTTAGCATTCATAATTTGTATTAATTTCCTTTTTTTTTCTTTCCAATGACAAACGGCAAATTTGTTGGTTGTCATCATATATGTGTGCGAAGTTAAAGAGGAAAAAAAGTACAATTGATGTTCATATCTTTTTTCTTTAATATCTTTCACTTTCTAGACCTAATTAACACACCTCAACATTCTTAAAGACCTTGGTGTAGGGCAGCAGCAGGTTCTGAATCATGGGACATGAGTATATCTTTCCTATAACGCCAATGAGCATTTTGGATCCAATTTGTTCATTGTGGATACAGAACAGCAGAGAGGAGCAGAGATAGAAAACATGTCTGGATATGGTGGAGAAAGAGTTGGACGAGGGAGACGAAGAGGACCAGGGAGACAAGTAGTTGGACCAGGACACGTGACTTTTTACTGTATTTGTGTATTTTACTGTATTTTTACTCATTTGGAACTAAAGGCCTTATGTGTTGGTTTTTTGTTGATAAATGGCTGCAATTTTGTGTTAATAATACAGTAAAGTATTAGCAAAGTGCAGTATTGGCACAATAATAGGCTACTGACATCTGTCCTCTGGAAATACAATATCCACAACCTGAGTAATTAGTTTATTAGTATAATATTAAAACAGAATGACTAAAATAACATAACAACATAACATTAAATGAAAAGTACAGCGTTAACATAATAATATAATGTTAGTATAATGTGAATGTATTAATTATATAATGTTAGGCTATATAGTATGCTATTATATGAAATTATAATGAATATCCTATCACTAGTATAATATTAATTCCAGTGGGACAATAGGCCTACAGCAGTTTAAGGAATACACAGCCAACATTTATTATTTTTGAAGGTTTTGTTTCTTCATTACATTCTTGTACAAGAAAAAAAGGTCTAGATGTCATAGTGGCTAGACTCTTATTTGTTAATGCTTAGTAATTTGTAAATAATCCTAACCATTCATACATAATGAGTTTACTGTAGGACATCAATGTTTTTTTTTTTAAAGTACCACGCCATTCAGGCTGTGATTGGTCGGTTCACACAAAGTGCCACTGACGAGCGAATCGACTTTATGAAAAGTTGAACATGTTTCAACAAAAGGTACCTGATAAAGCCAAATCCAAACCTTTCTTATCTTATCCCTATTTTCTTCTTCTTCTTTCTTACAGCTTCAGCTGTTAAACCTCAACTAACAGTTGAAAAGTGTTGAGGACGTTGAGGAGGAGGAAGTGGTCTAACTCTTGACTGGCCCATCAGGAGTTCTCTCGGTGATGTGTACATAATTAATGAATTTCTCTCTCTGCACATGCAGACGAGTTTCATGTCTGATCAACTGACTGGTTGGATGCTTTCAATAAAAGGAGATGATTATCAATTACAGCCTACCTACTTTTTTCTGGCAAACTAAATCGTATACTGCACAAAGATACACATGCTCATAGTGAACTCAGAAATGGACTTTAACCCTTGCCTTTGTTTTTTCCTCTTTTTCCCTCCTTTAGATAAAAGATGTAAGATAAAGATATATAGACTGTTAACAGTCATCCCCACATACAGTACATGCATAGAAAGAGACACATTACAGACTTACAGTGTGCACTTTAAATGTTGACCTTTGCATAGTGATGATATGATGACCTTTTTCAAAATGATTGAAGTTTAATAATACATTATGTGCCCTACGACATATCATGTCTGCTCTACCTTTCCTCTGGGTGGTGTCATTGACAAACAGGTCTTGGGGTCGTCCGGCAAACTCAATGCCCTTGGTTATTAAAGACTCCTTCATGGCCGTCAACCCGTTGACGATCACAGCTGGTTTGGAACCGATGTACAGACTGTAGACATTTCCATAAGACTTCCTCAGCTGGAACAAGATAACATGTCAGTGTTTGAAATACAACATACACATATATGATATAAATTTAGATGGACACTACTCTTTTAAGTGACAGTTCACCCCCAAATCAAAAATACATATTTTCCCCTGGCTTGTAGTACTATTTATCCATTCTAGATATTTTTTTGTTGTGAGTCACTGAGTTTTGGAGGCATCGGCCGTAGAGATGTCTGCCTTCTCTCCAATATAATGGGACTAAATGGCATCCGGCTTGTGGTGATCAAAGCATCAAAAAGATACATTTGAACAATTCAAAACCAGTGTCTCTTTCCAAAGATCTTTGCCCGGTTACCCAAAATAATGCACAGGCCTTATTGTGAGCAGTTTTCCATAGGAACTTCTTTCTTTCTACCATTCTAATGTAGTTCCGGTAGAGTCTACTGCAGAAAGAAAGTAGTTCCTGCATGAAACTGCTCACAACAAGGTGTGTGGATTATCTTGAATAACTGCATCATGATTTTTAGAGAGAAACACAGGTTTTGAATCTTTCCAATGTATTTGTTTGGTGCTCTGAGCACAACAAGCCATCTAGTTCTGGGAGGCAGACATCTGCATGGCCGACATCTCCAAAACACTCCAACTTACACCAAATAAATCCGGATGGAAATACTAGATAGAAGCACGACAGCCCAAGGGACAAATATGTACTTTTGATTTTGGGGTGAACTGTCCCTTTAAAGTGACAATTCACTAAAATCACAAGAACATATTTGAAACACTAAGTAAAAACAAATTAATAAATTAGTGAGAATTAATTACAAGGGCTAAAACCATCAAATAAAACCAGGTAAAAAATGATGAAACACATGTAGATTAGTTGCTTGAGCACAAATTAAGTAATTTCATCACATACACTAAAAATGAGTGTTTGAATCTATTGCACCAGGCCTTATGGAGTATACACCTTCACCTTGAAAGAACAGGCGTCTTTGTTTAAGGGGTGACAGGTGTCAGTGGACATATTGCAATCCTTCTGCCTTGACCAGACACTGAGGGCAAAGTTTTGGTCTCATTGGGCCTGCGCTGAGATACCTGCTGAGACTTTAGCTACAACTTCTGGACTTCTAGGGTGGAATTTTGTTTGTAGTGTAGTGCTGGATCGAGTAAAAAAAACAACTACATTTATAAATAATCAACAGCAGTGTTTCTTTCCACAACACTTGCCATTATTTCTAATTGTACTGGCTTAACAAGACAGGGCTTATAGTGATGTGCTGTACTGAGTGTTAGTTAGGAAACACCCATTGTGTGTGATTTTTCCTACTGGATGGTTACAGTCCAAGTTCATGGGCGGTCTAAGTTCATGGGCGGTCTAAGTTCATGGGCGGTCAAGTCTGTACAGACAAGGACAATGTGTTACGTAATCACATGAAATCAGTAGTCGAGCTTGTTTTCAGTCACCCAAACCTATTTTATTTTACATTTGCACTGTGGCCACAAGTGTAAGCATTCAACTATTTTAAACACATCTGACCACTAATATTTAGTAACTGCATCAATGTCATAACAACTTGAGGCATTGGAAGAGCAACACTATTCATTTCAGTGTTTCTTACCCTCTCAAAGTCCTTCAAGGGGTTCTCGAGACTCAAGTGTAAAATGTTTCCCAGTATCGGCAGGACGGGGGGTCCTGGTGGAAAGTTCTTGGGCCTCTGGGATTTGAGCAGAAGGAAGATGAAGAACACACAGGCCCATAGCAGGAAGACTGAGGCGAACATGGTGGAATGGACGGACTGGACTGAGCTGAAGAGACAAGCTGACTGACTTGCTTGAAAAGTGTAGCTCAGCTCTTAGCCCTGCCTCTTCTATCTGTGTACTTTGTTCTCCTGTATTAAAGGTGAATGTAACGCAAACAGGTCACACACCCTGAGAGGTTTGAGTTCTGACAGGCTGAAGCTTCAGCTATCTACTACAAGTTATCAGTTTATCTGTTGCTGAATTAGTTCCCTAGTTTGCCACAAAGCCAACAAATGTCATGGTTTGTCACTAGAATAGAAGAAAGCTAATGAGTTGTGAAAGGACATTTATGGTATGTGTACTTTACTTGAGTCTTTTTCTTTTCATACCACATTTCAGACAGAAATATTTTAATTTTTTACTCTATTACATTTGTTTGACAGCTTAAATTACTTTAGAATTTAAAAAACATATGAAGAGCTTATAAAATGGGTCATGTTTGTTTTTTTTTAAATAAATTAAGCTTCCCAGCAGTTTATACAAGTACAGCTGAGATGATTTGGATTTATTAATAATAATTTGGGGTTTAGACTCTTGATAGGACAAATAAACATTATGAAGATGTCATTTTTGTGACACCATTTCAGATTTTTTACCATCCAAACAATTGATTAATTTATTAAATAATAATGAAAATATAATGAACTGCAGTCCTATACAAAACACAGTTAAAATGTTCCTCCACCTTAACCAGCTATAACAGTAAAATCCTGCTTTTACATTAATGCATGAGTAATAATAATTGAGTAACATTATTTATAATTATATAATGGTCAGAGTCACAGTTATGCATGCTACGATTTTCTCACATCTTCATGATTGTATATAAACCCTCTTACATTTTGAAAATCTCATTGTTTCCAGAAGTTCAAATTTTAAGATCATTTAGAAGGTTATTTCTCCATCATTGAAGATTTTTTTCAGCGGACTCTGTCAACCTGCTCTAAATCAAACTTACCGTGCGACCAGCTCGGCTTAAAACTTGCACAGACTTCATTACACTATTTTTTCTTTTTCTTTTTGAGGGTAAATGGGTTGAATGTTGGCCCGTGTGGCTGCTACGATGGGAAGCAGGTGAGGGATGGGGATTATGCTGGAATCGTTTCATAAATTGATATGTGATTTATGAACTGCAAAATTCCAATAAACAGACGTTAATAAAAACTAAATTCAGAAGTATTATCTCATAAAATTTTTCCTTCAGACAAAATTATATTAATGTGGTGTATTTTTTTTCTGTGAATTTCAACCTGAAACAGTTTCTTATTTATTGACTGAAAGAATGACTTAATTCCACACATAAAAATAAAAACAAAGCTCTGCCCTCCAGTGGTTACAGCCAGGAACTGCAAGACTAAATTAAATTGTTTTATATCACTATTATTTTTATATGTACTTACCAGGACTACCAGGTTGATTATTACTGAGGTAATTATTAACAATCGCAATATCAATATTTGAAAAAAACGAAAAAAAGAAAAGAAAAAAATGTATGAATGTTTTTTTCTGGTGTTCAGAGACCACTTATAACCGCTAATAACAAATGGGGCCATGTGCCAGAGTAAGCTAACGGCATCTGTAGCTCCAAGTTACGGTCGTTTGTGTTAGCCTTCTAGCTAACTTGGCTATTCATACTGTACAATTCGCACTGTAAAAGGGTGATTGATGGATAACTACGACTACCTGTAAAACTTGAAAATTAAACTCGAAAGAAATCAACGTACCACATCCGCCATTCCTTGACGCCTACTTAACTTTTCCCAAATTCAATCTGCGTACATTTACAGAAGAGATGTAATAGAATCGATGGTTTACAGCCACAGGTACCCTGCCCTCTTGTGGGCATATTGATGAACTACAACTGCCTTGTAATAGCATCAAGTTAGACATAATAACATAAGCATTTTTCCGGTTAAAATTGTCAAAATAAAAGTTGTACTAGCTGTAGTTACGCACTCTGACCACAAGAGGGCAGAATGATTAATATATAAAACTCAACAGCCAACTTCAGCAACAACGGCAGTTGGTGCATTATTGCTTATCTGAATAAAAATAAACACATATATCTGCCAAGGGTTAAGGAAAAAAATAAAATATATAATGGGAAAAAAGAAGATAGGAGAAAAAAGGTGGTTAAGCAGGTCAGACAGTTATACAATTTACATGTGTTAAGAGTATTTAAAGCTTTGGGTTTGTGTTGAATATAATAATAATTGAGTGTTGAATATATCTATATGTACTATTGTTGCATTTAATTTGTGGGGAAAAAAAGATAAGGGTTTGCTCTTATAAACTTTGATATGGTGAATTTGAAATTTTATTAAAATAATAAAATTACAATAACAACATAATACTGTTTTAGTTCTGATTCAGGAAAAAAAGAGATTTGAATAGTACATCATGGCTAGTCCAAATGAAATATTTATGCAGAGATGATTGCTTGTAAATAGGACACAAGGATTATTGCAATTGATTGTGGAAATTGACTAGTCTAAATAGTAAATTTTTAATATTGACCTGAGCAAAAATCCTGTCATCTTCCAGATGAAGTAACAATGAGAACTAATTACCGCATTGTTTTGTTTTTTCTTTTTTGTTGTTGTTGTCTTGATTTATTGACATCTCTTATTTACTCTGTTGTATACTTATCCAAATATATACTTAAATATAATTTTTGTACTAAATATTCGGTTCAAATTTGGACTTTTTTAAAAATTTCTTGGCATGGTAACATTAAAATCAACCGTTCTGAGGTATGTGTGTCCTTTTACTAAATCTATTACATGAATTACTATCTTTGCGAAAAAACTTGTTCACATACCTGTTAATGTACAATTTTAAAACACTGTTTTTTTCAGTTTTTATTTTGAAGGTTGATACGGAAATAGTTGTAGGGTGGTGGCACGTATTGTGTCTATTTGGACACAGTGGAGTTGACAGTTGGCTTATATACATAAAATCATAGGTGTTCACTGCCATCCAGTGGTCATAGCCAGGAACTGCAACACTAGGTGTTGTAATTACTAATACCAGAGACCATCTAATTTCTTACTTTTTAAAAAATATACTTTGTATTTTTCTTCATTTTTATATTTGTGTTTCATTGTTCAATGTCATTTAGAGGAAATGGCAAAGGAAAAAATTCATTTAATTTTCATTCATAGGGAAACTTGATTTTAACTGTGCATATGACAATCAACGCTTTGACTTTGACTAGATTCTTTCTTCTAGCTAAAAAACTGCAGATGTGACAGACAGGAAGCAGATGGCATGTGTAGCTGTAGGTGAAAGCACCTTTTGGTAGCCTTCTTGCTAGCTAGGGCATTCATTTTAAAAGGGTGATGGGAGGATAACTAAGCCATACAACTTTAGGTATAACTTGTAAATTAAACTAAAAATGCAGAAATCAACTTGTCACATCCACCATTATTTGAATTCTACTTTGCTTTTGCTAAGAAAACCCCCCCCAAACAATTTTCATATATTTACAACAATTTGCAGCAATGAATGCATTGCCCTCTTGTGGGCGCATTGTGTAATTACAACTGCACAGAAGGCCATTAAGCTAGACACAATAACATTGGGATATTTCCGGTTAACGCTTTCAAAACAAAAGTGGTACTAGATGTAGTTACACGCTTTGACCACTGGAGGGCAGCGTATATTCATGATTACCATATAAAACACTCTCATGGCAACAACCACCTTCAAACTTTTTTTCTTTTTTTTTCTGTACGCAAGGATAGGATATCTCCATTGTGTTGGACTATGAAAAAACATATTATATAAATAACTGTTAAAAGGAACATTAATAACAGACAGTAGAGGGCAGCGACGCGCCAATGTATCGGTTAGTCTGCCTGAAAGAAGAAGCCCTCTGCAAGAGTAGAGCATGCGCAAGAGGTACCTTCACAGTTGACAGAAAATCTAGCTAATGCCAACTGCATACCCTATCGAGTAGCCGAGCCTGGTAAGTTCAAGTGACAGAGAAATAGTTCATACGCGGAGACTCAAATATACTCGTCTGCGCATCTAAAAATATTGCTTTTCCAACATGACACGATGTTCTGTCTCTAACAGCGGTGACAACAGCTTGCCTGAATGCTAAAGTAGCTAACGCTAGCTGGGGACTACTGTTCACAAGGCATCTGCGTGTCCAAAGCTTTACCGCTTGAGCATCTAGACTACAATAGGAAGCCACTGAATCTGAATGCTGAAATGCAATTTGGTTGCTGTGTTGAATCACTGCGTCGTTTGCCGAGTGTGTCCTCTGACTGAAAAGCTAACATTTAGCGGCTATCGATGTTATCGTGAGCCGTTGGTAACTTAGCGGTGAGTGAATCAACAGGGCCGATACAGCCGAAATGCTTTGGCCTATAAAAAGAAAAGCCTGATATTTGACTCGGTAGACACCTCATTGCTATTCGGTACTGGTGTCCGTGTGGCTCTCTTGGGGGATCTTTGTTAACGATACGAGTTAAATTACTATCATTTCTACAGTTAGTTGTAATTGTTAAATATGGCCACAAGAGAGAGCCAAAGCCTCACAGATCGAGTCTCACGAATGCTTTAGTTATCAAGTTGTTGTTGTTTACATTTATTGTCTTTTGGTGCTCCCAGTGCAGCAATGTGTTACCACCTAAGTGAATAAATAAAAAAAAGACACAATATAAAAAAATATCACCATACAGTGTGCATATGGTTTAACAACACCGTAAACTATGGCTCAAACATCACCGTGGAATTGAATTTCTGGATCAGTCTCAACAAAAACTAAACGTAATTTATCACAAAATTGTCTTCTCGTGCATTTCACCTCTGTTTCTGTAATAATATCTAAATGACACAACCTACATATCCAAACATGGAGACACACTTGTGACCATGTTAGTGATGTGTTGGTGCGTTTCTTATACAGTGTTTTTGAAGTACAACAGGAGACAATATGATCTCTATTACTTATTTTCTCATATATTATATATTTACTCATACATTTTGACCACTGAAACATTACACATAGACAGATTAGTTCATTACTGGGGCCTCTAAAATACAAATTAATATTACATCAGGTGTGTGTTAGTGTTGTCAAAAATATGAAAATATTGATACTGAATATTTGAAATGCTTTCAGTACTCATTTTTTTTGCAGTATCGAAACTCCATTACCAGCTTTATTTTCACGCTCTCTCTTTCTCAGACAGTGTGTTGACATACATATGGCTGCAGTGCCCATGGGCTATGTGTTCCAGTACCCATACTACCATACTATTTATACCAGAAAAAGATTTAGTATGTCACAGTACATAGTAAAAAATGCAGTATGCAAAAAATACCAGGATGTCCTACTGCATGTGGTTCCTTTTTGCAGTATTCATGTCACCGTGCTTTTCTGGCTATTCTGACCCACAATCCTTTGTGATAGGTGTATGAGCCAGAGGGTCAAAGTTCAAGGCGCCATCTTATATGGAAGTAGTGTGTCCCGATTGTATTATAAGGACAATTTGGAATGCAGGGATAGTTCCACCTCCTCTCACTTACTCACAGTGCTGTCTTCTTCCTGTCACTTGTCATTTGGTCCTGTTGAATGTCCTGTTCTTATCTTGTAATACAAAGCTAAAATTTTACACCCAAATATCTTTTTTTTCCCCCTGTCTTATTGGAAACGGTATTGAATAATTATATTTTTTAAGGTATTGTATCAAATTGAGAAATTCCAGTATCGTGACAACACTTGTCCGTATGAAGTTTGCACAAACAAGTCGAAACTTTATCAGCTGCTTTTTATTCAACGAAGGCATCATCGAATAGTAGTCGCAGGTTGTTTTGATGGGAACACTGTCAGTAGCAGCAAGCCAAGTATTAATGGACTTGATTGATTTATTGCTTTGTTTGTCTACATAGAAAAAGAATAAATTAATTGAATCCATGAATCCTCTCAGAGTGGGCCCAGTGAGGAAAACTAGGGTTCTTCACCGAGTTGTTTTATAATGGCCTGGCAGAAATACCTAAAGTCCTGTCTTGAGTTTTAAAAAAAAGAAGAAAAAAAAAAGATTTTTTTTGTGGTCTGAAGTCAGATGTGT
>JAJHUR010113108.1:1989-13896 GCA_027495735.1 Lutjanus campechanus | reverse complement strand
TGTGTGTTACCCGTCATGGCCATGCTACTGCGTCGGGCCCAGCTTTCATCCTGGCTCAGCTGTCGGTGCAGTTTGGACTTGGTAGCAGCGGTTGCTGCAGGTGACAGGTCAGGGTTACTCAGCTTCCTGAAGAGGAGGGGAGGGGGAGCCGCAAACTCCTTCTGGAAGGATGAAGAGGATGGAGAGAGAGAGAGAGAGAGAGAAGAACAAGAAACCAGATTAGACTTTGTGTCAGGTCATATTCTGAAAGTCGAGCTGCTTGTACCGTTCACAGATGACCCCTCATCAAGGTCGCCAACTGCCAGAGTAAAGAGAGAGATTCTCTTCAGACACAAAGGGTGAGTTAAATAGGTTGTAGTAGGTCAGAGATGTCGTGCAGGTGACCCGTCTTCCCTCATGCATGTTTTCATCCTGCACAGCTCTCAAGGCTAAAGGTTGTGGGTTGAGTACATGGATGGTTTACTGCACGTGGTCAGTTAACATTTCTTCCTGGAAAGTCAATCAAACCATGACCAAGCGATGCATAGCTACCACAAACACACACAAAACAACCACAAAGAGAAACAAAATGAAAAATTAGAGACCCAAAATGACCACAAACCCTAACCCTGACCCAAATGATAAATAAAGAGACAAAATGACAACAATGAAACACAAAATGACCATAATGAGTCACAAAACAACCACAAAGAGACACAAAATGGCAACAAAGAGACGCAAAATAACTACAAAGAAAAAAATTGTCTGGGTGTTTTTGGAGAGGTCACGAAACTTCTCGGCTACACCCAGAGACTCCGTCCATGACAAATACAAACTGAATCTGCAGCAAGGGACAACCTTGGTGGAGTCCAACGCTAATATTCTAATTTACTTTTAAAATAGAAATGAAACAGATATGAAACACCTTCTTGCTATATTCCAATTTTCATCATTTTTACATGTTTCTATTTGCTACAGTTTTGCATATTGTACTCTCGAATAAAAAGACTAAAAGAATCTGCCCTGATAAAACTGTACAAAATAAAACATACTGTTGATCTTAAACTTGGTTTAAGTAAAGCAGAAAAATCTCAGGAGCGGCAGTCAGACAGGGTACGGTCCCTCTGAGAGAGTGGGCAAAGAGCCAATATAAAGTCATAAAACACAACACTAACCACTTGCTGACACAACATCTCCTTCACACATGGCCACAACACACACACACACACACACACACGCTCAAATGGTAAAACACACACACACACACACACACACACACGTGTCTGAACAGAAACCCACACATAAACACACCTGTTTTTCTCAGTATGCAACAGGAGCAGTTAGCGGTGTAAGAGGCACTCGGCAGGGTGATGGTGCCTCTCTGTCATTAACCGACACTTTCAGCCATGAAAACTATGTGGCCAAACAGCTGCAGAGTGAGTGCGCAGTCTGATTTATAATTCAGTTTGTCAGTTGGAAATAAAGGAAAAGTTCCTCTGGACTTCCTCCGCATCCCCCGAGCTTAGCAAAGAGACACTCCAGAGAAAATACAGTACAGCCAACACACGCTCACACACACACACACACACTGAAGGTCTGCGTGTGGGATTCTGCTTCAAACGATTTTGGAAACATCTGCTGTTGCTATGGAAACAAGGCCTGCCTGGGCTCATATCCTCCTCGCTGTTGCCGGTGGACCAGGCCTTGACAAGACTTTTCCAGAAACATCTGGACGGCCCACATTAACACACACCCACACACACACACACACACACACTGAGCTCCCAGATGGCTGCACGTATGAAAGAGCTTTAGTGAAAGCTTCCGTTACTCTCCGCCAGTAAAACCTGAACCAACCGCTCCCCTCAAAATGACTAAAACACACTGAAACACACACATACATAAATGCACACACAGTGTACTCATGTGTAACCTGTACCCATTAACTCAGGCTGGAGTCAATGATCTGCAACCGGCCATCACTGCACAACATAATTTTGCATTACATTAACATATGAAACAAATGGACTAGTTGTGTTGCCTCACACCATGTCAGAGCAGCTATGATCACAGCCTCACGCTTAGTAACAGAAGTCTTGCTCCTGTTGGAGGGATGGGGGTGGGGGGGGTGTTTTATATGTCTGCGCCTAGGGGCATAACTGTTATTTTTCTGTAAAATCAGTTAAGAAGACAATTTCTCACTTCATCATGAAGTATTCAGCGGATAGGAGCAGGCAATGTGGATAAAATCGTGGTGCACTGCAATTAGAGTTAGATAAATATATCTGTTGATTTTGTGTTTATTTTGCTAATTTAATGGTCTGCCTGTGAAGAACAAGAGAAAAACGCTGCTCAGCAACAAACTAACCCTAACAACTAACAAGGAGGACAGGCACAGCAGAGAAGGGTAGCAGGGAAACAGCCTGTAGAGCCAGAATATTTTCACATCTAACTCAGTGATTTAAGGGTTTATTTCAAACAAACCAGAGCGGGTGATTTTTGGAACAGTAAAAGACCGTTTTGGTGACTTTTATTTGGTTTCTGTCAAGTCTGAATGAAGTGTTTGTTTGTTTTTTTACAGTGAGTCAGCAAGACAATTAAAGCTCGTCTAAGTTAGGTAGAAGAGAGAAATTTGAATTCAGACTAAAGCTAAAGCTAAGAGAGCTTGGGGAACATAGCAAACTGTGCTTGAAAACATTCCCCTGCTGGAACGGCGGGCACACACATACTTGCACGAATATATATCAGCAATCTCCAACTCTCTGCTTGAAGACATTTCCCAGCTGAAACAAGCTGGCACACACATACCATACCGGCACAAATACATCAGCAATCTCCAGTTGCTGGGCTGATGGTGGCCAGTTGGAAAATTTTAACATATTACCCAACCCTAACTGCAATACTGAAAGAGGTTCTCTTATGACTCATCAGACAGCCATAAGTCCTGCTCATTAATTTGCAAAAATTTCTGCAATGATCTAATGCAACAAGAGATATTAAAGGTATAATTCCTCAGTATGAATTACATTTTTGCCTGTGTCCAAAGCCCAAGAAAACCAAACATCAATCAATATATATTACAATATGACAAATTTGTGCCAAATCATATATATAATAATGATTCTTGTTCAAGGCATTATATGTCTCAGACAATATAATATGTGTGAGACAAAACGCATGTTTTGTTCTGTTTTAAAGCTGTCTTTTTGATGATTTTCCAGCAGTTTGAATATTTTTAGTTAAGTGGACTGATTAAAGGAGTTGCTGTCAGTCATAACTGGGGATGCACGATAACTATCGGTACCGATAATTATCAGCCCGATATTGGAAAAAATGACGTCACACAGATAAGTCCGATAATGACATGTTTTTGCTGATAACTACATCCAATTATAAATAGCCAACACTGCCTTGATTTCGCTCATTTTCAGTCCGTTTGTTTGCCATGTGTTGCCGGTGCCTGCTGTTGTCACGTGCATAACGTCATATTGATGCGCCACCTCAAACATAAACATGGCACGGCCATCACCAGTGTGGGCATTTTTCACTGTTTCTGAAAAAGACAACGCCCCCAGTCGAGTGAATATATGTTTCAGCTTATTCTGTCACAGTCTATATTCAACATTATTTCTATTGTCTAGATTAAAACACTACGAAACCACGCTGGTTTTTCAAGCTGTCATCTGTCCGACTTTACTGATATAAACATCCGTGGTTGCCTAGGCGATGGACGAGAGGGGCTGAACTATATAATGTACTCGCAACACACATTCAAACGCTCATCCATATCAAGGTACAGAGTTTTCATTCTGTAAATCTTTTATTTTGTATGGACAATGATGCACTTTATTTTTGCACTGAGTTTTTGTTCTGTAATTTTTTTTTTATTGAGTGATGCAGCTGAGTGAAGCAATAATAAATGGGTTTTTTTTTTTGAGTCATAACTTTTCTTGTTTTTGTTGTGATTACAACACTAGTGATGTATGTTACATTATTTTGATGAGTCAGAGGCAGAGTTATAATGTTAAATTCATTTTTACTCACTACATCTTTGCCTTTCTTTACCTCAGGTGTATATATAAACTATTAAAAATGTTATCAGTTATCGGTATCCGCATCGGTTATGAGAAGCAGGAAGTTATCGGTTATCGGTATCGGTGAGAAAAAACAGTTATCGTGCATCCCTAGTCATAACTACAGTCTGGATAAACAGTAAACAGACATAATCAAGGTGAAAATGGCTTCCCATGTGCTGCTTCAATCAAGGATGATGAAGCAGAATCACTGTTTGTGGGGTCTAATTCATACATATAAATGCAAAGATAACGCCACTTTGTTTCTGCTTCCACATCATCATCTCATTTGAACATGTGACCAGAGCACAGAAGACATTTCTACCTGTCCGACATAAAACTGATTGTCATGTATTACTGCATTATTGATGATTGACAGCTTGAGTTGCTACACCCGAGTCTGTGCAGCTAGTGACGGTGCTGTCTGTCTCTAGGGAGACGAAACTCTGTGTAGAACATGCTGAGCGCTGCAGCAGAACACTGAATACATTAAAATCCATTGTCACAGCCCATCAGTCTGCTGCAGCTCTTTATTTCACCAGCAGGTGGCAGACAGACAGAGGTCTGCTGAGGGAGTGTGTGATTACATGCAATCTGCTGATCTGAGCTGCTAGTACAACCCGAAATTGAAATGAACCAACATGGAAGACAGCTAAATGTGTGTGTGTGTGTGTGTGTGTGTATGTGTGTGTGTGTGTGTGTGTGTGTGTGTGTTGGTCTGTGATGCATAACAGCTGTCGCCACTCAGGCACACACAGTCAGCTTTACAAGACTTTTCCAATCAACACACACTGCACAACTCAAAACATAAAAGCAGGGAAGTGACATGGTGAAGTAAACACTACCCGTTCACGCTCAACAGAACACAGTTTCAGACATTCACATGCAAACATCGACCAGGTCTGCGAAGACAGACACAAATCTATAACGCATATCTAGATTGTGTGTGTTCAGACGGTCACACCCACCTGTCTGCTGACACAGTGAACTTCAAAGTCTACAACATAAACTCCACATATCTGATATGATTACTTTGTGCAAGGGGACGCAAGGACAGGACAGGACAGAGGTGTGTTTTACTTACACTGCAGTGCAACATGATGTCTAGTCTCATCCACAGGACTGGCACCAATTAAGGTAATCTGCAATGGATCTGTATCAGGTTGATCTTTCTCTGCTTCTTTGTTTATTGAAACCTGCAGTGCCCTTGATACACCAGCTCCATTTAAACACTGATGCTGTTCGATAACACACAACAAAATCTGACACTAAAGCCCGGTTTCACTCCCAGCACATCAAACACAGCAGCTCGGCCAGTGCGCCTACATTTCAACTACGATGTTGTACATACCCAACTAGCACCATTGCTGGAGGCATTATATTTTGATTAGGGCTGCAACTAATGATGATTTTTATTGTTGATTAATCTGTCTATTACTTTCTCAATAAATGCATTAGTTCTTTGGTCCATAAAATACCAGACAACAATGAAAAATGTCTATTAGTGTTTCCCAAAGTCCAAGATGACGTCTTCAAATGTCTTGTTTTACCCAAAACCCAAAGACATTCAGTTTACTGTCATTAAGGAGCAAAGAAAACAGGAAATATTCACATTTAGGAAGCTGAATTAGGGAATTCTGACTTTTTCCTAAAAAAAAAAAAGTCAAACCAATTAATCAACTGTCCAAATAGGCAATAGGCAATTAATTTAAGAACTGATTGATAATCTGTCAGAAAGTCAGCTGACATAGTAGGGTGACAAAGTACACTTATGAAGGAGGGGCGTTTGATGGATGGGCCAAACAAACACAGAGCTTTCACCCAAGAACCCGCTGTTCATGTCCCACAAGTAACCAAAAGTCAACGTCGACTTCTTTTTAATTAACATAATGTACGCAAGTTGCATTATCTAACTGACATAATTCAGTAAAAGCCGACCTGGTCCACCTTAAAGGTCAGTTCACCTTAAGTGAGTCTGAGCCAAAGTTGTTGTTAAGTTCCAAAACCCCCAAAATATCCAATTTACTTTCATGCACGAGAAGCAAAAGCATAATTTGTGCATTTGAGTGGTTGGAACATTTTTTAGCCTTTTGTTCTGGAAAATGATGAATAAATGATCAAAATAGTCTTTAATGAATTTTCTGTTGATCAACTTCCAACTTTCAACTCTCAATTTGATTAGTTGATAAATATTTCCAGCTCTATACAGTGGTGGCTGTTTTGCCTCCCAAAATTGATTTCAGGGAGAAATCAAAATTTTCAGGCAGAAGTGCACCAAAGCCGCTTCTCATTTTTATCTGGCTAGTGTCGATTTCACTAAAGTAACAATTTTTGCTGGCATAATCAAATTAACATCAACTTGGTTGGAGATTACTCTGGCTAACATTTTAATGTTTTCCACAGACGCTTACGAAAATAAGAACCCTGTTAAGTGTCTTAACGAATAACTCCAGTCTCATCATTCTGCACTGTAGCAGTGACAATATGCTCTTTCAACACTCTGTGTGGTGGTTATATAGTGTTGCACTATAGTAACATAACAACTGTGTGGTCACAAGTACCACAAACCACACCTGACCACACCCAGCTGTGATTCTGTGTGCGGCCAAAAGTTCAGCAGACTTTCCAACACAAAGAGTTCAGCACAGCGAGGCTTTGCCTCCACATGATATCTATCCTCTTTTCATAAAAATTTGATGGCCAGTGTATCTTACTGACTGCCTTTCCTGACAAAATTCTACCTCAGTCTTCTTCAAGGTCAAAGCTGTTGTGATGCTGATTAGATCCCTCAACTAAATAACTGATCGGACTTGTATTTGCCTCATTGAGAGCTGTGGATATTCTGTGTTTAAAGGTTTGAAAGCCAATGAAAGGAAGGATATGAAGTAAAATCGTCAACAACAGAGTTTAGTGGTTACAAAAAAAGGAAGAAAAACTGGACTAGAGTGAAATATTACAGCAGCTGTCAAAATGAAACAAAATGATGACTGTCTCATCAAGTGCTCATCTGAAATTTAAAAAAAAAATCCATTTTGTTATCCAAATCGACAGTTATCATACCATGTACATTGTACTGAATTCTACCCTATTTGTTTTGTTGTTGTTTTTAATTTCAAGTTTACATCAAATTTCATGTCTGCCAGGACATAATATTCTGTGAAATTATAATTGTTTGTTCAACCATAAAAACCTTCTCTTTTCTTCTTCACTGTATCTGCTCATAATAATAATAATCATAATACTAATAATTGTTTAATACTGTAGAGGACTAATACACATGATAACTTCTGTTATCATATGTATTATATTAAAAAAACAAAGCAAGTCTATTTTCCCCACAACAAATACTTGTGTATTACACATTATGCTTGAATGATTAGCGAAAAATAATATTAATTTTGTGATTATTTTGACTGATATTTCGACTTTGATATGAGTCATGTTTATAGTGGGAATGGTCATTTTTGCTCCTCTATGACAGTAAACTGAATATCTTTGGGTCATAGAGGAATAAGACATTTGAGGATGTCATCTTAGACATTTTTCACCATTTTATCAACCAAAACTAATCAATTAATTGAGAAAATAATCAACAGATTATTTGACAATGCAAATAAGCGTTAGTTGCTGTCCTATACATAAACTTTTTACCTTTAACCTTTAAAAGAAGTCATGGGAAATGACATTGCCGCCACAGCAAACCTTTCATTCAACAGGAAACACTGGTGATATAAAAGTTAGGAATAACAAAAGCAACCATCAGTTAACAAAAGGAAACTGCCAAAACTTGATTAATGTAAAGAAAGTTGGGTAAACATTCAACGCAGGCTTCTCTTCTCTTACAGAGGGAAGTAAAACCAGGATTTCATAATATTCTTTTCATTTCCTCCATTCTCTCTTCCAGCTTCCCTCTGGACTCGTGCTCCTGCTGAATCACATTTGGGCCAACATTCATCTTTTGTCACATCCCGTGGAGCGCCACGCCACACTTTAATGTTACACGAACATCTACAATCTATCACATCTGTCACCTCGTACGGCTGAAACAGAGCTCCCAGCTGAGCTCAGCACCGAGCTTCTTTCTCACAAAAACACAAAGATGATGTAGTTAATGGACACAGATGTCACGAGTGGCTGTTTGGTGCATCATGAAGGTTGAATAAGTTGAATTCTACCACCGACCGTACAGACAAACAGGCAGGCAGTGGACAGACAGTTGTGCTCGTCAGCAGAGCAGCTCACCCATAGTCTCGTACTTTCACTGCAGCTCAGGCCCACGCAGCAAAAACAAGAGGCTCAATCAATCTTGCGTATTGTTTTTCTGGCAGCAAAAGAGAGCAGACGATCCAAAACGTGATTTAAAAACCCTCTTGGCTCAAGAGTGTGTTGACTGTTGATTCAGTGAGCTGGCAGCTGAAGAAGTGCAGCAAAATTACCCCAGTGGCTTGCAAGTGAATTTTAATGCACCAGATGCACATCACAGAGAAATAGATGGGTAGTCATTACACAGCAAAGAGCTGCGAGTGGAATGAGGGATTAAACCGTCAGTTTGTTGTTGGAGTTGCCTGTATGTTGGTTTTGTGAGCTGGCTTAGTGAGGAAACAGCCACACAGGCCATTGTTGTGCGCCAAACCTCTGTGTGTGTGTGTGTGTGTGTGTAGGCTGACCACCAGCGAAGAACAAGAGTGTTGCCTCAGCAGCAGCGCAGACCGCAGTGAAGAGCACATTTCAACATTCAGCTCTTTTTTTTTTTTTTTGCATTTTTCTCTTTAGTTTCGATCGGTGGAAAACAGGGCTGGGATGATACACTAGTCTCCCGATTCGATATTATCATGATACTTGAGTGCCGATTTGACGATTTGATATGTATTGCAATTTGTTGGGATTTTTTTTTTTTTTTTTAACACCGGACCATAGGAAAAAGTTGAATCATACACTTCTAGAGACTGCATATCATGATTCATATTTTCAAAAATAATGCACATCACATGTTAGTCTTTTCTTAGTTTCATTTCAGCAGCATCATTGCTATACTGCACAGAAAAGTGGTACATAAAATACTTTTTAAAGTAAACTTTAGCTGGACCTGCTCATTAAGCTAGTGCCATAAGACTATAACAAATAAAATGATGTGCCAAAATGAAAGAAAGAGCTTTTAAATTAACATTCCTGCACATATGAATTTGAAACTTTACAACTGTGACTTCTGCCCCTTTGAGGATGCTGTAGCTCGTCAGTGTGGAGCGTTGAAGTCTGAATAAAAGACTCAGTTAACAATGTGAAAATCAGCAGCTATTAGTTTGTGCACGTCATTTTATGTTAATCGTGAAGAAAAATGGATCCGTTACTTCAATTAATATTATCGCGTTCATAATGCCAATATCTGTTAGGTCAATAATGGGAATTCCCATTATGTGTTAGCATCGTGCTAACAGACTACGCACTGGTTATTAAATCATTTCAGCAATCAAAAAATTAGAAATCATGACACTTAACCGAATAATTTTTTCCTCATACCTCCTGAGTGGAAAAATATTCTAAGCTGTCCTTGCAACCAAGTTTACATCACTGTTTTTATGTGCACAGCTGAGAGTGACCCTCACTGACCACTATACCTGGTGCAACACCAGCAAATCAAATCAAAGCAGCTTACCATTCTTTGTCACTTTCTACACAACATCTGTCCATGCTTTTGCTATAAGAAACATCTGTGTTACATATTAACACATCCCCTGTGTTAAAATACCAAAAAGAAAAAAGCCACAGTATGTACTGCAGTGTTTATTTTCAGTCAAATTATGTATTTTTCTGCAGTTTTATGTCCAGTAGAAAAAAAATGGCTGGTAAATTTTCTTAGTGTTTCTGCCACTGGCAGATGAACCATTTTGGACCCTATATAAGCCAAGATATTTTTCTTAGGAAATCTGTAAACACCAAAAATTATGGCTCTTGGTAGAAGTAAATACCAGGGTTCCTCTTCACTGTGTCAAAGACTTGACTAAATTAATTTTGGCAGGGCAAGAAACATGGGCAGTCAGATGATCTTACAGGTTGTAAACAAGCTTCAGCCAACATTATTTGGAGGAGACAACAGAAGAGAAAAAATACTTCCCAACACTGCCAATCAGAATTTACATACCGGCTTCCTGGTATAACTTAAACCAGCAGTACTCTGTACTGTTGTGTGCACAGAGTTTTCCATGAAAGATTATTACCAGCAGTTCAGATGTGCTCACTTCAGTTTGACCTCTCAGTAAAGTGGTTTATATCATTTGGATCTTAGTACTGATGGTCGACATGTTTGATTTTGATTGATTTTCTACTTTCCAGAGAGCCAATGGTTTCCTCCAACTTCAGTATGCTAAGAAAATCTGTCAAGACATGCACAGTGAAGCAGAGTAAACAAGAATTTGATTTTTTTAATGTGACATGGCAGTGCAGTTGCCATCAGGGACTGTTTTGTAATGAGTCAGCAGCCAAATTCACATTACCCTTTTCCTAACATCCATGACAGCTTTTTGTTTGTCTTCCAGGTTTAATTTTCCATCAGCTCAGCTCATGGAGACAGTGATTTGTCATTCCCCAGAGATGATTGGATTTGGGTTCCACATAAACACAGTATATGGTGTATAGCCTATGTGTAAAATGCAATTTGCAGTTTGGTGACAGCAGCTTCTCTTCTGGGAATCATCATCATTTATTCCTTCAGGCACCTTGAGTTGTGTCTAATGTCTCAACCACCCCACAGTGTCAGCAGACTGAAGGTACATTATGTTCTTTTGACATTGTTTAACAAAGCATGTCTCAACCTCTCGTGTTTTCCAACTGTACACTAAAGAAAAACACACAATTCCATACAGATTATCTTTACAAAGATCCACATTAGTGTCTGGACCTGCTGGGACTACAAGCCTGGTTCTGATGCTGTTTGGCCTCAGGCTGCAGAGCTGGCTGGTATTCGCTGTCAGCACAGTGACGAGCAGACAGTACATTCACAGTACAGCCTGTACCTACAGCTTCAACACTCCACCCCTGAACCCTCAAAGGCAAAGAGCTGACAGTGCCTGAGCAGACCACCTAAATTAATCACCTGTCCTGCCCTTACGAACTGTAAGTGCAGACCACAGCTGCATGATTAATCATTCTAAAACAACGACGGAAAAAAAAACATGATCTCGATTAATACTATGCAATCTCATTTCTAAATGACAATGATTTAGTGCCATAATGAAATAATAAATTAAATAAGATGCTAGGCAAACATGAATAGTGCCCTGGAAAAATGCCTACAGCACAACTGTGAGCATTTAAATTAACATCCTTAACATATGAAACTGAATTCCTTTGAAAACCCTGGACTTGACTGCATGAAACAAAAATCTATACTTTTTGAAGTAAACTGCTACATTTAGGTGTCACTGTTCATAAAATAGTGAACATTAAATGCAATAGGAAAATAGAAAATATAAATAAATGTGCTGCCCTCACCTGGTACACAATGTCTCTTCCAAGTAGCTGTTGAGTTTAAGTTTTGACCCTTTGAGGTTACTGTAGCTGCTCAGTCTGGAGTGATCAAGCCAGAGTAGGGATGGGTACCGAATTCGGTACTTTTTTAGGTACCGACCAAATTCCGTCGGTACTACCGAGTACCGATTCACGTGAAATCAAACGGTACCATGTTTCGGTACCTAAACGCATCCTTGTGACTGTGAGGAGTGGAAGAGTAGGCGATTTTCCATGCCGGACTTGAACACAACTGTTACCGGCCTGAGCATTCCCCTTTAAGGAGGTGGTGGGTAATGTAGTCCGCACGTAGCCGTGTTGTTGTAGTGTGTACGCCCGCAGGTGTGTGTCT